>CM077247.1:815000-867500 GCA_039654775.1 Spinibarbus caldwelli | reverse complement strand
TACCTGCAGCAATGATCATCATCTTCACTGGTTTGTGTTTCTCTAAAAATCAGATTGAACTGCACTCTTACCTTTCTCCTGAGACAGGCGGATGCATTTGGCCGTGAGTTACTGAATCTGACTGTAATCGTCATCTCCATCAACTCTGAAAAATCTCCTGCTCTACTACAATCTGCTCTACAAACATGATGACAGACAGCTCTCGCTCCAGGGCTGAGAAACTCTCTTTCTCTCCAAATATTCAAACACACACCAACCTGTCCGGATCGTCCTCCTCGTGTTTCACTGCAAAATCACTGTGCTTCACAGAGGCCATTAAGATTTCTGCTAACACATCCATTAATGCATTCGTTTAGAATGAGAGGTACATTTGTTACAATATTTATTAATCTTGGTTAATGATAGCTAATAAAAACACATCTGTTCATTGTTAATTCATGTTGCTCTGCTCCAATAAATATAAACAGATGCAACTTTTGATTTTAATAATGTATTAGAGCATGTCAAGTATTTTTCTGTTAGTTCATGTTAAGAAACAGAAACGTATTGTATTATCAAATTTCTGTGCATTGCATTAAGCACAATTAACCACCAAATAATCATTACCCTGATTTAAAAAAATATTCATATATTATTTGAAGTATTTAAACATGATGTCTGTTGTACTGCCATAATGCTGATTTAAATGAAAAACAACAACATTGTACTAAATTGATAAGAATCTAATTAATCACCACTGAGAATGAGAATTATAAAAATCAAACGTAAAGCATCCAGACACGTTACAGTAATCAGTTTGGTGTGAAATTGGCATGCAAATAATGTTACAATGCCAAAAAAAAAAAAAAAAAGTCTTTATTTTCTTTATGCATAATTACTTATAGGCCTAAATCTTTTTATGTCTGGTTTGTGACCCAAGCATGTTTTATGAGATTCTGAAGAAAACCTGCCTCAGGCCCTATGTTTTCTCTCATTATTTGATATTAATTGTGTGATTATTAAAGGACTAGCTTCTCTTTTATTGATTACAGTGACTAAACTAATGGAGTCAGTAAAATCTGCAAAATCTGAGCAGGAACAGTCAAAGCTCAGAGGTCACATACACTGTAAAAAAAATATATATATAAATATATTTTTTTGAAGTTGTAAATAAGGATTATTGAAGTATGTTTTAACTATTTAAGTTCTTCTATTTGAAAATTCATGTTTACTTAACATTTCTATGTAATGCTTTTTGTGAAATGTATTGCAATTTCTGAGTGAAAAAAATTCTAAACCATTTTTTTTTCACTGTACATCAGCTGCAACGACAACAAACATACAATTCCTTTTTTTTTTTTTCAAAAATGGCATTTATTTAAAAAAAAAGAACAAGGAGGAAAAAGTCACAATGTTACCTGTGCCGTTTCTGCACAAACAGTGAGATATAAAAAAACAGAACGTCTCTTCAAAGCTTTAAAGTCAACATGAAACAGCAGTAACAACACATTCTGCATCTGCAATGTAAGCTTATTTCCACCACAAAAGAAAAATAAAGTAACTGCGACTTTTTTTTATCTCACAATTCAAGCTGTTTCTCACAATTCTGAGGGGAAAAAAAGCCAGAATTGCAAGATAGAAACAGAATTTAGATTAATTCTGAGTTTGCATCTTGCAGTTCTGTAAATGTAATTTTTTTTAGTTTTCAACAGAATAAAAAATAAAAAAGGTAATTGCAAGTTTTTAATCTCACAATTTACGAGACAATTGTTATTTCATGATTCTGACTTCTCAGAATTGCGAGTTTATATCTCAATTCTGAGTTTATATCTCACAATTGAGAAAAATGTCAGAATTGTGAGAATAAAAAGTTGCAATTACCTTTTTAATTTTTTACTCAGTTTATTCTGTGATGTAAACTCACAATTCAGAGCAAAAAAGTCAGAACTGTGAAATATAAACAGAATTCTGACTTTATTTTTAACTTATACCTTACAATTCTAGTAAAAAAAAAAAAAAGTTAGATAAGTCACAATTACTTTTTTAATTTTTAAATTCTGTGACACAAACAGGCTTCCATAGTAATGCGTAACAGAATCTTCATCATGAAACAAGTGTAGGATAAGACCGGATTTTATCCATCAGGAATTGATTGACTGGATGGTGAAACGTGTCTCTACTTGAAAACAAAAGAACATAATTAAAGATTATAAGTCCAACTTTACATTTCTTTATTTTTTGAAGTCGGGTCCATTGTGATTTCATGTTGACTTTAAACTCTCGTCACACACTGAGCGTCTAGAAGCCCAGACTGACTGATTCTCCATTAGTTTTGCAGAGATTTATAGAAACCGATGATCCTGTCTTTATTTTTGAATGTACTTCTTAAACGATGAATATGAGCTAGTCTACGTCTAAAACATGATCTGCGTTTCATTTGCATGTTGATAGTTAGCGGTTACTCAGGGTTTTTCTGCATATGTGGTTAAAAGAAAGGTTTCAGGGAAATCTCAAAGATGCCAAACGCATCACTATGCAATAAAAACAAACAACACAATCATCCAAATCAACATAATGAGCTACGATGTCACGTTTAATACTATAATCAGCTGCAACAGAAAACAAGAACAAATAAATAAACTCTGAATTAAAAAAAGAAATGAAAACAAAACTGGTAACAGAAAGACATCAGTGTGGTAAAGCTGAAGACGAACTGGGAAAAGCTTTCGATTTCAAGCAGCAGAAAAACAATCTGACGTCACCAGTGTTTCTGTTTGACCACCTGAATTCATAAAGCACGCGCGAAATGAGAAAGGACTATCTGAGGTCAGACCGATCTAAAATTAACAAAATTATTGCACTGGTTTCCTGCATCTATCAATGGGCGGCAATCATAAATAAAAACAATAATGTCAGAGTAAAATGAACTGCGGTAACAGTATCACAGGGAAAAGAGTCCAGCTTTACCACTGCTGCCAACTGAAATCATCATTGGAGCCGAACACCAGAAAGAAGCCCAGGATGGTGGCGAAGATCACGATGTTTCCCGTCAGAACCAGAGCACAGGCTCCCCAGGCCATCTGTGGACATCAATTATTCAGTCAGCCGTCCGGAAATCAATCTGATCAGTTCATGTGACGTCAAGTCAATCCTGATCACATTCGGTCCGTTTCATCATCAGATTCACACAGTTCATGTGGATTTGACTAGGGTTGGGAATCCAAAATCAATTCCAGTTCCAGAATCAGATACTTGTTGTAAAATTAATATTTCAGTTGGGACTATGAAGGACTACTGGTTGCTGTATACCCTACTGCTCCTGCTGCATGGGCTCTTGGTCAAATAATTGTATATTTCTCACTCAGGACTATGCATTTTCTGATACCATGATTGTCTGTGATGTTCGATACATACACTGTATTGTTTCTTGTGCTTTTGTTTTGATTTGTAAAGCACTTTTTGCTCTGGAAACGCGCTATATAAATTAAACGTATTATTATTATTATTATTATTATTATTATTATTATTATTATTATTAATTCAACCTATCAATTCGTGTGCATCTTTTTTTTTTTAGGTGGTGAAAAGGGGTTGTTAAAAATGTATTTGTCTTTGAATCGTTCATTCAAGAGATTCATTCAAAAACACTGATTCATCCAGTAATGAAACAAGTAAATCTTGAGTGAGTCATTGAATCATTCATTCATTAACTCCATGAGATTTTGTTTAGTTGTCTAATATTTTTTCTTCAGAATTGTGAGAGAACTACAACCTCCATTACAAAAAAACCCCAAAAAGTCTGAATTTTAATCGAGTCCAGTTTTTATGAAGACGGCTGATTTTTGTTCATGGTGTTCAGCAGCAATTAAACGTTTTGCAAAAAGAGACAGAATAAATATGCTTGATATCTAAATGTTTGACTTTTTTTTAACCACATTGGAATCGAAACTGGGATTCGATAAACAGAATTGGAATTGATAAAACTCAAACGATACCCAAACCAACACTCTTTAAAGAAATAGTTCAACCAAAAATTAAAATGTGCTCTTTGTGTTTCTTCATCAGATTTGTAGAAATGTGTCACTGCATCAGTGTCTCAGCAATGGATGCTCTGCAGTGAATGGGTGCCGTCAGAATGAGAGTCCAAACAGCTGATAAAAACACCACAATAATCCACAAGTAATCCACAGCACTCCAGTCCATCAGTTAACATCTGGAGAAGACAAAAGCTGAAACAAATCCAGCATTAAGACGTTTTTAACTAAAATACAAGTCCATAATACATAATAACGCTTCCTCCAGTGAAAAAGTGTTCTGGTCTGAATCAGGAGAGAAATCTGCACAGATCAAGCAGCGTTTACAAACCAAAACAGCTCTAAACAAATATGTGGCTGGATTTTGATGTGAGAGACAACAGGAGATGCACTTTTTCACTGGAGGAAGAGTTATTATGGATTATGAACAGATTATGTATTTTAGTTAAAAACATCTTGATGGATTTGTTTCAGCTTTTGTCTTCTCCAGATGTTAACTGATGGACTGGAGTGCAGTGGATTACTTGTGGATTATTGTGATGTTTTTATCAGCTGTTTGGACTCTCATTCTGACGGCACCCATTCACTGCAGAGCATCCATTGCTGAGACACTGATGCAGTGACACATTTCTACAAATCTGATGAAGAAACACTCATCTACATCTCGGATAGCCTTGGATGGGTGAGCACATTTTCAGCAGATTTTCATTTTTGGGTGAACTATACCTTTAAGAAAAAGGACTGTACTGTACCTGATATATCAAAACTAATCAATATAGAATTGAATCAAATTGAATTCACGATACAAATCATTGCAAAGCAGCTTTACAGAAAATTTAAATTTCTATATTATGTTTCATAGCAGCTTTTCATTGGCGACTAGTTGTCAAATTGATGTCCATATGGCAGAAATGTACAGTAAAATCATGCAGTTGGTTAATGACGTGTAATCAAACAGACAATAAACACTATTAACAGCAATGCTACGATCAAACCTATTGCAAAAATTTGATAGTTTTGTATGTTGGCTCAGGGTTGGAATCAAGAGCTGCAATCAAATCTATTCATCAAATGTGCATCAATACCCAGCCCAAGTTATTTAAAAAGAAAATCGTGTTTGCCTTCATAATGTTTCATCAGAAACTCACATCCAATTCCCCAAAGAGAAATTGAATCCCTGTGTTCGCTCTTGTTAAATATGCAGTTTGACGTGTGTTGTGCAAACAGAGTGTCATGTAGGGGTGTGCAATATTGACAAAAAATAATATCTCAATATTTTCTGGGATTTTATTGATAACGATAATCAGACGATAGTTTGCTGAGTGTGTTATTGTGCTGGTATCTTAAGGACTGCCGTGGACAGCTGACTCCTGAGTTTTTGATATTCTTCATATTCTGTGTGCTGGTCAGTTCACACTGATAGAAATTAATCTTTTCCAATAAGTTTAAACTGATTTTTACATTTTATGGGCATTTTTACCTTTATAAAGCTATTTTTTCTAAAAGTGTCCATTATCTTTTGAGTTGAATTCTTACATTTAATCAGTGAATTAGAATACTAAGACATTTGGGGCTGTTACCAAACAAATAAAATCATTATCAACAACATTCATCATTGCAATGCAGAGGAAACACAAAAGCTGCATCTGAAGTAGTATTTAGATGTATTTACACACTGTTTAATGCAAGACATGAATGCATTTAACCTGTAGTTACAAATGCATAAATCATGTTTTGATATATTAAACACAAAACATTAAATACCGATATTTGAAATTATTTAAATAAGAAAAGATACTTTGAATGTGAAATTAAAACCGCCAGTAGGTGGCAGCAAGTCACTGTTAATAAGTGAGTCATAGCGATCGAAAAGAATCATTTAAACATTTGATTCATTCAGGAACAAAACACCGTCATGCTGCTCAGAGACGCAAAACAGTGCTGTGGCTGTGTTTGGAATTATTTCTGTTGTTGAAATAGCGCAAAAACAGGAAATATGGCGTCTAAAATGTAAGTCTCTTAATTGACCTCTTGTTTATTGAACTGTTGTAAAAAATCAATATCATTTGTAATCATGGTAATTTGGGAGCGCTATTTTTCATTATTCTTCATGTGAAATTGATTAACTAGGCTATATGAAGTGATACAAAATAACCTATATAAATTTTCTGACCCCACGTCTTTAATTTTGGGTTCATTCTAAATGTAATGAAAGTGCAGTGAAAGAACACACTCTACGCACGCGCACTAGTCTAGACTTCACGTAATGAACGCAATGTTTTGAATGGTTTTTGCAAAATACTCGATTATGTCAAATCGCACATCGCTTAAACAACAATTGTGATATTAACAGCAGACGATATATATCGCACACCCCTAGTGTGATGTTGACTTTAACAGGACGGCTTGATATTTACCACATCAGCGCGGGCGAATATGATGGGCAGCCCAAAGGCGGACACCACGATGCCTGTGGTCAGGAATATGGCCAGCTCTTTGCAGGCGTTGCTGGCCGAGTCTGTGTCGTCCACCACGCGCCGAGAGATGCAGTATGGGATAGGAGACAGAATGTAGAAGAAGAGCAGGAACAGAGGCCAGTACGCACTGCACACAGACACAGCATTAACAGACGGAAAGGGGATGGAACAGTATGAAAATTTCTTATCATGGCCAAAATGATCACGGTTATCAGTATTATCTAGGGCTGTGACAATAAATCGATGCAGAATTGATTCGTGGATCGATTCTGAGATCTTTGAATGCGTCGCGATTTTCTCTGGAATCAATTCTGAGCTTAGTTTTTAACAGCAGATGGCGCTATAATCTAGTTTTTATCCGCATGCTCAAATACTTACGAAGAAGAGCGTTTAAGACGCTTGTGCGTTCGGTTATGTAATTTCACCTCGGCTCAGAATGCTTTTATGATGCAAGATTAATGTAAACACAGCCCACTGTGAACACCCTTGTAATTCGCTTCAACCTTTTTCAATTTTATGAATGATTATTTGAGGTTCAAGTGTGTGTAAGGAACCGGAAGCAGCAGAGTACGGCTGTTTCTAAAGCATGCAGCGGCATCTGCTGTTCAAAACTAAGCTCAGAATTGATTTGCAAAGAATCGCGATGCATTTGGAAAATCTCAGAATCGATGCTGAATTATATATGCTGAATTGTAATATATTACAATTAAATCCTAATCTAATCATGACAAACTATATATTGTTGGAAAGGCCCAAGACTCCTAAATAGATATTTTACCACTGTTTGTTGTTAAAAAATTATGTAGGAGCAGTAATAGATTAATTTATGACAAGAGTGCACCTCAAAACATATACACCATAACAGGAGCTCTGACCTTTGACACAAAAATTCTATTAGTTTCCTTTTTTTCCTATCACGTTTTAATAATCATATATTATATATCATTTGAAACCTCAAAATTCATCCTGTGAAAACTGTTTTGAAATCGAACATTGCGTTACCATAGAAATGATACTTTAAAATCTTTGAGCAGGCTCCTCCCCCTCAGTGGGAGGAGTCATAATCCAAATGTATTGCCGTCTTATAGAATCAAAACTTTTTATAATCTTGACAAAATACATATCATCGGAAAGGTCTGAGTCTCAAGATTCCATATTTGGTGGTTATTTTGTGATAGGAGTAATACTGAGAGAGAAATTGATATTGGATGGCACCCGGATGGCTGTTTGTGGTATGACGCCTAAACAAAATTGCATTTTTTTTTATATCAACTTCAAATTTGGAACACAACTTATTTAGACATATGGCTTTAATTTTATGCCAAATTTGGATTAAAACCTATTTTGTAAAATATTTATTTTATATATTTTTTTTACTGTCATTTTTTTAAATCACTTCTACAATAATCTGCTGATTGTCTTTAAAAAGAGACCAACCTTAGGTCTGTATTCAAAAGCGTTAATGAATTATAACAATTTAACTTTAAATAATGCACTTTCAAGTCTATTTTCAAAAAGATTTTATTTTATTTTAAACTGTGCTTTATGCTGAATAGTAGTTATTTATCCTGAGTTGTTCAAATCACGGGAATCATTTTATCATGATTTATTGTCCATCCCTAACATACAGTGGTTTATATGAGAGACACTCACTTATAGACGGGCAGAGCACAGCCCAGCATGAGGAACATCAGACCAATCGCTCCTCCAAACGACAGGCTGATCAGAGCTGCAACACAAATACACGAGCCTTTCATCAAATATCAACATCTGTAAGATTCAATCAGTCCAGTTGAAATGTTAAATGATGTAATTTTGTGTCTCTGGAAAATCGTGATCTCTGGCACTGTATTATGTTGAATATTGTTTCTGGGATTTGTGGACTAGGGCTGCAAATCGATGAGTCGCAATTAATCGATGAGTCGTGATTAATCGATTCAAAATTAAAGTTTATGTTTACATACTATGTGTGTGTACTGTGTATATTTATTATGTATATATAAATACACACACGTATATATATTAAAAAATATTTGTATGTAAACACTTGTATATAATTCATATTATAAATATAAATATTTTACATATAAATCTAAGATATTTTTCCTTAATGTGTGTCTATTTATAAATATATAGTATGTAAACCTCAACTTTTATTTTGAATCGATTAATTGCAACTAATTGTTTTGCAGCCCTATTGTGGACACATCAATGTTTTTAGATTTGAGGAGTACAAATTATAGTTGTTATTTTAAAGTAACTTAGACGCTTGGGGTAAAATGGGCCCCAAGTGGAATGTTGTTACAAGTGTTATTATTTTTTTTTTAATACGTATTGTAATTAATGATGCTACAATTCATTATTTCCATTAATTAACATTAACATTTCAGATCAAGGGTTGTTATGGTTAATGACAACTAAAATTAAAACCAAGTTACTTGAAGTGAAAATTTTAAAAGCTTTCTTTCAACATTTTTGTATTTAATTTAGTTTAACTTATTTTACTAGTTATTAGATGTACTAAAATAACTAAAACTTAATTTATAATTACCAAAATCTATATAGACATATATGGAAAACAAAAATACTCAAACTCAAAAACACAACAAAATTACAAAAAAAAACAAACAAACAAAACAAAACAAAAAAAAAAAAACATGAAACTGAAGATAAAATAAAGATATAAAACAAAAACAGATTCAAACTATTTTAACTTTTAATTAAAGCCTATAGGCTAATTGAGTGAAATGATGTCATTTCATAGTGTTGCTATTATATCTTCAATTAAAATTTGGACAATTACATATGTAAATATTCGTATGCCTATATCTAAGTCGTAGAACTAATTTACCCTTCAGATGGATCTCTTTTGTCATCAGTTATTCAATTGTTCAACTAAACTATCAAAATACAATTTTGCAAAATACATAACACAATACAAAATACATTTTGTAGAAGTTTAGCCAAAAAGGGCTTCTTTACCAGTAGTGGTAATAATTTCAATTTTGTGCTCTAACGACTAAATAACCAAATGTTTCTATTTGTTTTCTATGATAACAGATTAGCATCATCATCATCCTGCACAAGCTAAACTCATAGCCAAATACAGTGTTATCATTCAAAATTATAATGCACATTTTCCTATATACAATAATGTCAAATTTTAAAATTCCTTCATATTTCCAAGTTTAAAATTTCATAATGATAAAGATTCTCACAACAGACTCATGTGATGATCAGCTCACAACTCAACATCAAATACATACATACATGCAAACACATATGTGTGTTTATATTTATATTTATATATTTAGCTGGTGTTTATTCTTATAATGTTTTCAGTGTTCGCTATAAGGAATCATGTAGATATGCACGAGAACATCTATAAAGAGAGTAATAACTGCACTGAGAGTTATATATATATATATATATATATATATATATATATATATATATATATATATATATATATGTGTGTGTGTGTTTGTGAGTGTGTGAATGTGTTTGAGAGTGTGTGTGTTTGTGTGTGTGAGTGTGTTTGTGAGTGTGTGAATGTTTATGAGTGTGTTTGTGAGTGTGTGAATGTGTTTGTGTGTGTGTGAATGTGTTTGTGTGTGTGTGTTTGTGAGTGTGTGAATGTGTGTGAGTTTGTGAGTGTGTTTGTAAGTGTGTGAATGTGTTTGTGAGTGTGTGAATGTGTGTGTGAATGTGTGTGTGTGTGAATGTGTTTGTGAGTGTGTGAATGTGTGTGTGAATGTGTGTGTGTGTGTGTGTGTGAATGTGTTTGTGAGTGTGTGAATGTGTTTGAGAGTGTGTGTGTTTGTGTGTGTGAATGTGTTTGTGAGTGTGTGAATGTGTTTGAGAGTGTGTGTGTTTGTGTGTGTGAGTGTGTTTGTGAGTGTGTTTGTGAGTGTGTGAATGTGTTTGAGAGTGTGTGTGTTTGTGTGTGTGAATGTGTTTGTGAGTGTGTGAATGTGTTTGAGAGTGTGTGTGTTTGTGTGTGTGAGTGTGTTTGTGAGTGTGTGAATGTTTATGAGTGTGTTTGTGAGTGTGTGAATGTGTTTGAGAGTGTGTGTGTTTGTGTGTGTGAGTGTGTTTGTGAGTGTGTGAATGTTTATGAGTGTGTTTGTGAGTGTGTGAATGTGTTTGAGAGTGTGTGTGTTTGTGTGTGTGAGTGTGTTTGTGAGTGTGTGAATGTTTATGAGTGTGTTTGTGTGTGTGTGAATGTGTTTGAGAGTGTGTGTGTTTGTGTGTGTGAATGTGTTTGTGAGTGTGTGAATGTGTTTGAGAGTGTGTGTGTTTGTGTGTGTGAGTGTGTTTGTGAGTGTGTGAATGTTTATGAGTGTGTTTGTGAGTGTGTGAATGTGTTTGTGAGTGTGTGAATGTGTTTGTGAGTGTGTGTGTGTTTGTGAGTGTGTGAATGTGTGTGAGTTTGTGAGTGTGTGAGTGTGTTTGTAAGTGTGTGAATGTGTTTGTGAGTGTGTGTGAATGTGTGTGTGTGTGTGTGTGAATGTGTTTGTGAGTGTGTGAATGTGTTTGAGAGTGTGTGTGTTTGTGTGTGTGAATGTGTTTGTGAGTGTGTGAATGTGTTTGTGAGTGTGTGAATGTGTGAGAGTTTGTGAGTGTGTTTGTGAGTGTGTGTTTGTGAGTGTGTGAATGTGTGTTTGTGAGTGTGTGAATGTGTTCGAGTGTGCGTGTGTGTTTGTGAGTGTGTGAATGTGTTTGAGTGTGTGAATGTGTGTGTGAATGTGTTTGTGTGCGTGTGTGTTTGTGTGTGAATGTGTTTGTGAGTGTGTGAGTGTGTGAATGTGTTTGTGAGTGTGAATGTGTTTGTGAGTGTGTGAATGTGTTTGTGAGTGTGTTTGTGAGTGTGTGTTTGTTTGTGAGTGTGAATGTGTGTGTTTTGTGAGTGTGTGAATGTGTTTGTGAGTGTGTGAATGTGTGTGTATGTTTGTGAGTGTGTGAATGTGAGTGTGTGAATGTGTTTGTGAGTGTGTGAGTGTGTTTGTGAGTGTGTGAATGTGTTTGTGAGTGTGTGTGTTTGTGTGTATGTTTGTGAGTGTGTGTGTTTGTGAGTGTGTGAATGTGTTTGTGAGTGTGTTTGTGAGTGTGTGAATGTGTTTGTGAGTGTGTTTGTGAGTGTGTGAATGTGTTTGTGAGTGTGCGAATGTGTTTGTGAGTGTGCGAATGTGTTTGTGAGTGTGTTTGTGAGTGTGTGAATGTGTTTGTGAGTGTGTTTGTGAGTGTGTGAGTGTGTTTGTGAGTGTGTGAGTGTGTTTGTGAGTGTGTTTGTGAGTGTGTGAGTGTGTTTGTGAGTGTGAATGTGTGTGTGTGTGTGAGTGTGAGAATGTGTGTGTGAATGTGTTTGTGTGTGTTAGTGATTGTGAGTGTGTGTGTTTGTGAGTGTGTGAATGTGTTTGTGAGTGTGTGAATGTGTTTGTGAGTGTGTGTATGTTTGTGAGTGTGTGTTTGTGAGTGTGAGAATGTGTTTGTGAGAATGTGTTTGTGAGTGTGTGTATGTGTGTGTGAGTGTGTTTGTGTGTGTTAGTGATTGTGAGTGTGTGTGTTTGTGAGTGTGTGAATGTGTTTGTGAGTGTGTGTTTGTGAGTGAGAATGTGTTTGTGTGTGTTAGTGATTGTGAGTGTGTGTGTTTGTGAGTGTGTGTATGTGTTTGTGAGTGTGTGTATGTGTGTGTGAATGTGTTTGTGTGTGTTAGTGATTGTGAGTGTGTGTGTTTGTGAGTGTGTGAATGTGTTTGTGAGTGTGTGAGTGTGTTTGTGAGTGTGTTAATGTGTGTGTGAATGTGTTTGTGAGTGTGTGAATGTGTTTGTGAGTGTGTGTGTGTATGTGAGTGTGTGAATGTGTTTGTGAGTGTGTGAGTGTGTTTGTGAGTGTGTTAATGTGTGTGTGAATGTGTTTGTGTGTGTTAGTGATTGTGAGTGTGTGTGTTTGTGAGTGTGTGAATGTGTTTGTGAGTGTGTGAGTGTGTTTGTGAGTGTGTTAATGTGTTTGTGAGTGTGTGAATGTGTTTGTGAGTGTGTTAATGTGTGTGTGAATGTGTTTGTGAGTGTGTGTTTGTGAGTGTGAGAATGTGTTTGTGTGTGTTAGTGATTGTGAGTGTGTTTGTGAGTGTGTGTATGTGTGTGTGAATGTGTTTGTGTGTGTTAGTGATTGTGAGTGTGTGTGTTTGTGAGTGTGAGTGTGTGTGTTTGTGAGTGTGTGAATGTGTTTGTGAGTGTGTGAGTGTGTTTGTGAGTGTGTTAATGTGTGTGTGAATGTGTTTGTGAGTGTGTGAATGTGTTTGTGAGTGTGTGAGTGTGTTTGTGAGTGTGTTAATGTGTGTGTGAATGTGTTTGTGAGTGTGTGAATGTGTTTGTGAGTGTGTGTGTGTGTGTGTGTGTGTTTGCGAGTGTGTGAATGTGTGTGTGTGTGTTTGCGAGTGTGTGAATGTGTGTGTGTGTTTGTGAATGTGTGTGTTTGCGAGTGTGTGTGTGAATGTGTGTGTGTGTTTGTGAATGTGTGTGTTTGCGAGTGTGTGTGTGTTTGTGAATGTGTGTGTTTGCGAGTGTGTGTGTGTGTGTGTTTCGATGGAGGATGTAAATCTGCGGCAGCTAATAAACACCAAACCGCTTCCGCGTCATTATTAAACACAAACACACACACCGCAAACACAAACAGATAAAGCCGCTCACCTTTAATTCCCGCCATTGCGCCGATTCATAAACACAGTAATTAATTAACAGGGTGAATAATTAAAGCTAAAGAAACTCCTCGCGCTTCTGACCCTCCGCACCGCTAGCGCTGCTCTCCACACTGCGCATGCGCCAGACGAGACCACTTCCGGTGAACAAAACAACACGATTACAAACGAACAAGAGTAATCTGTTATACATGAAAATCATATTTCACATGAGAATATGTGTTAAACAAAGACCGATGTAATATTACATTACTAAAGTAATGCAAATCCGTCAATTATTTCACTGTTTAAATTATTTTATTTATTTACATTTTTATTAGATTTTTTTTTCCGGTGTTAAATTATTGTTTGTTTTGAGATAGAAACCTTTTCTAAATCCTTTTTATTTAAATAGTCACAGAAAATAAATATCCCTTATCGCTGATTGATCCAAAGTCTCTCAATCTGTCTGACAGCTTTGATGTCATTAATAATAAACATAAATATGACCATGCCAAACCATTAATAATTTTATACACATACACATATGGCGTGTTGTGTTCATAATTTTTTTCTTCTTTTTTTATTGCTTGAAAGAGAACATACAAAATACCAAGAAAAATTAAGAAAAAAAAATTAAATAAATAAAAAATCCAAAATAGCAGCATAACAAAAAATACAAATATAAACAAAATAATCATAATTAGAAAATGAAGAAAGAAAAATAAGGGGGGGGGGGGTGTTTTCATTTATGAATAAAGTAATTTGCGTGTTCATAAATGATTGTGTCAAAAAAAAAAAAACGAATAATCATCGTCTGTTTTCAGCGCAACACAGCGCGCCCTGCTGGACGAACCGGAAACCACTGTTCACGGGTCTTTTGTTTTGTTTTCGGTGTCACCGGAAATTGTGTCCGTTTTTTTGTCGCGGCGCAGCTGAAGGTTCCGCGCTGAAATGGCTGCGGTGAGATGCAGCACTCTGGAATGTTTTCCTGAAAACCTTTTAGTTGATATTTTATCTTATTTAAATGTGCGAGAACTCGTGCGAAACTCCAGGTACAGTGTCGTAATGTCATAATGTAACCGCATTAGTTATACGCGAGGCTAATTCAGTCAGTAACTGTGTTTTTATCAAACATAATGTTTAATAAGATGAATTTAGTGAACGGTGATCGTGTGGAAACATTAACTGCGTGTGATTTAGAGTCAGATAGGACAGATTGTACAGATTCAGTCGTTTAGAGATGATCATAAACTCATATTTGTGTGTGTATATGAATATGATTGGTGTGTTTTAGGGTTTGCAGGCGCTGGAAGCAGCTGGTGAAAGATCAGAGACTCTGGAGAGCTGTTGATCTCTCCACATGGAAAGGGGTGAGTTTTACCCGTTTAACCCTCTGCTGTTCACTACTTAGAGGACTTCATGATATACTAGATGATATTCATCTCTAAATTATCCACAATTTATTTCTACACAATTACGTATGTTTATATATAAATATGTGACCCTGGAGCACAAAAGCAGTCTTAAGTAGCACAGGTGTATTTGTATGGAAGCATATGTGTAGCAAAATTCAGTTTGAAATGTAATATGCGAAATGGCAATGTATTTCTGTATTTAAATTTACATTTTCCCATTCATATGTGCAACATTTAGTGCAAAATGAAAATGATTAATGATCATTTAAATTTGCCATTCTCTACACTAGTTTTAATATGCAAATTAAAAACATATTTTAAAGCTTTATAAGTTGCAAAATTAAAATTAAAATGTATTACCCAAATTGATTAGATATGTTTAACATGTTCAAGCAAAAACTGTAGCAAAATTATCATTTCAATGCTGTTTTTCCTAAATGCATTTAGACTTAGGGGCAGGACACTTGGGATTGCATTTTCATCGTGATACCGCGTGATAATTGTAGCAAAATGCAATGAGTGTTTCAGAATGCATTCTGAGCCAAAGGTGCAGCAAAAGAGTGATTTAAATGTCTTTTATTTTTCTTAAATGCATTGACACTTACATATATGACGTTCAATTGTATTTTCATTAAATACCCCGTGATGAATATAGTTAAGTCGTGGATTTGAAAATGCATTCCGAGCCGAGCACGCCCCCTACCTGTCAATCATCACATCAAGGCGGGGCTTGGCAACAGGACGCACGATAGGTCAATATTCACCGTTAACCAAACACTTCTCACCTGCCTCAACATCTCTCACCATTTATACTCCGATTGATGTACATAAGCAAACACACAGTGCTATTTTACACTTATTTACCTATTTGCCACCTTACATAGTAGTGGGGGGGCTTGAGCCCCTGCCCTTTTTCAAAATTATTCAAAAGTGCCCCTCTCAGACAAATATCAATGATATTGTGGTCAATAAAACAAAATATATTTGAATTCTAATTAACATGACAATGTGTACAAAACGCTAACTAATCACTCAAAAGTTGGAAAATTCCTGTTTATTTTTACATATCTGTCAATCTGAGACGTTGCTATGGTTGCATGTGTTTTGCTCGACTGACTGAAATTCCAGTCTGTTCAGAAACCATAGGCTGTCATATATGGTTCTTTCAATGAGTGGGTCGACGGAAGGAAAAAATAAACCAAACAATATTTTAAACTTTTTTTCATCAATAATCAAAGCTAGTGTGTCGATTTAATTAAAAATCCATATATTATATATTTTAGAATATTACATAATTTATCAATGCTCATTTGTCATGTATAATACACTAACCAATCATGATCTGGCTCAAGTTAAAATTTCATTGGACAATAATGTGAAGTGGAGTGGTCATTTTCCGTTCTTATTCATAAATCGGTAGAAAATGACATGGGACAGACAAGCTTATTTGTGGAGCGATCTGGATCTGTGGTTTGTCTCATTTTATAAATCAAATTACATCGCTGAGAAAATAGATGCTGAATGACTACAAAAGCACTGCACAAAACAAAAGTCGCAATAATGGTAATCAGTAGGCTACTCAATTCACTTATTTTTATGTATGATATCCTACACCATTTACTATTTCATGAAACTCTCATAGTTAATGAAGCCCAAGTGCCACCTACAGGCCTATTATGTGAAGTGTAGGCTGGAGAAATGGTGATGTGAAAGGACTTTATTATATTACTATTTTTGATAATTATGCAGCATTATGAAAGTGTCTAATGCTCATCAAGCCTGCATTTATTTGATCAAAAATACAGAAAAACTGTAATATTGTGAAATTACAATTTAAAAGAGTGTTTTTCTATTTTAATATACTTTAAAATATCATTTATTTCTCTGATTCAAAGCTGAATTTTCAGCATCAGTGCTCCAGTCTTCAGTTTATGACCCTTCAAAAATCATTCTAATATGCTGATTTATCAATGTTGGAAACAGTTGTGCTGCTTAATGTTTTGCTTTATTTATTTATTTTGGAACCTGTGATACTTTTTTGGGGTTCATTGATAAATAAAAAGTTAAAAAGAACAGCATTTATTCAAAATAGAGATGTTTTCTAAGAATATCGATCTTTACTATCACTGTTTCTATCAATTTAACAAATCCTTGCTGAATAAAAACTAATTTCTTTAAAAAAAAAATTAAAAATAATGACCGCAAGCTTTTGAACGGTAGTGTATATTGTTACAAAAGTTATATTTTAAATAAATGCTGTTCTTATTTAACTTTATATTCATCAATGAATCCTGAAAAAAATTGACAGGTTTCCAACATTGCTAATAAATCAGCATTGCATAAAATGTATTTTAAAGTATATTAAAATTTTGATCAAATAAATGCAGGCTTGATGACCATAAGTGACTTATTGCAAAAATATAAAATAGTAATGTATCCAAACTTTTGACCTATATCTTTTTATTTTTCCACATTGCATTGCATTACTTTTTTTAAATTTGAGCCCCTGCACCTGAGGAACTCTCTGCACGTCCCTGTTCAGGTGCCGCGCTATTTTACGGATTAAAAATAAAAGAGTAATAAAATCTAAGGTAAGGTAGTAAATACCTGTAGAATAGCACTGTGTATTTGCTTATGTACATCAGTCCGAGTGTAAACGGTGAGAGATGTTCAGGCAGGTGAAAAGCATTTGGTTAACGGTGAATATTGACCTATCGTGTGTCCCAATAGGGTCTGGCTGCAGACTTGCACTTGCATTTTTAGACTTGCGCTCTCAGACACCTGCACTTCCGCAAGTGACATCACTTGCAGTCTTTTTTATTTTTTATTTTATTGTATTTATTAATCATTTTTTAAATTGAATCTCTCAACATTTTACATAAGTAGCCAGGTGATGAAGACAAGAGAAAAGAAACTAAATTACAATGTCACTTGCAATCGATGCTTGCACTTTTTGCTGTCTGTGACGTCACTTGCAATCCACGCAAACCGTGCGTGTTGCCAATGGAGACGAGACACTGTGGTGGTTAAACGATTAAAACTAAATTAATATCATAACATACAGGGTCCTGCAAGTCATCTGTAAGAGAAAAAGACAAGACCCGCAAATCCACGGCCACGGAACAGCAGAAAATGACTTAAACTATATTCATCGTGGGGTATTTAATGAAAATGCAATTGAAACATCGTATATGTAAGTGTCAATGCATTTAAGAAAAATAAAAGACATTTAAATCACTCTTTTGCTGCACCTTTGTCTCAGAATGCATTCTGAAACTCTCATTGCATTTTGCTACAATTATCATGTGGTATCACAATGAAAATGCAATCCCAAGTGTCCTACCCCTAAGTCTAAATGCATTTAGGAAAAACAGGATTTAAATGATAATTTTGCTACAGTTTTTGCTTGAACATGTTAAACATATCTAATCAATTTGGGTAATACATTTTAATTTTCATTTTGCAACTTCTAAAGCTTTAAAATATGTTTTTAATTTGCATAATAAAACTAGTGTAGAAAATGGTAGATTTAAATGATGTAATTGAATTTTCATTTTGCACTAAATGTTGCACATATGAATGGGAAAATGTAAATTTAAATACAGAAATACATTGCTAATTTGCATATTGCATTTCAAATTGAATTTTGCTACACATATGCTTCCATAGTTTGCATTCGTTTTTCACATTGTTTTTGATAAAGCAAAAATAAAAACAGTGACTCTTTATTCATCCTTTGCAGACGTGTTTGTTCATCTGTTCTTGCGTTTCAGCTGACGTCTCGAGTGCTGTGGGTTCTGCTGCGTCAGTATCTGGGTCACGGTCTGCGATATCTGCGTCTGCGTGGACTCCTGCCGTCTGCGCGTCGCAGAGCCTTCCTCACTGAATCCTGGCTGCAGGTGCTACGCTCGAAGTGTCCTCGTCTGCGCAGACTCTGCCTGCAGCACACAGATCTGCGCAGTTTACGCAGCTGCTCTCTGCTGCCCCCTTCACTGCAGGAGCTGGAACTGCGTTTCTGTGAAGTTCCACCCGAATTCTTCTCTGAGTCGGATGCTAATGCAGTCGAAACGCTCGTTCTTGATAATGTGCCATCGTTTTCTGATCAGCATCTGCGCAGTCTCTGCATGTGGCCGCAGCTAAGGCGTCTGGAGCTACGGGATCTGATCCGAGTGAGCGCAGGCGGACTGAGGAGCTGCGTTCCTCCAGATGCGCAGGCGCTCGGCTGCCTCAAACACCTGGAGCTGGAGACCTGGAAGCTGGCTCAGATGGTGGCTCTGGGGCTGGGTAAAGGCTGGCCTGGGCTGGAGAGACTCTGTTTGGGTGGAAACGAGGTCAATCCGGGTCTGTTGTCTGTCAGCCGTCTGCAGGATCTGCGCTGGCTGCGACTGCGCAAGTGCAGATTGAACCAGAAGAGGGTGCTCAGATGCTGCAGGTGTGTCGGTGATAGAGGCATGTTAAATCAGTGCATATGAAATCATTTCAGCACTTACATTCAGTTTTTCATTTATTCATTTCATCCAAAAAAAAAAATGTACAATTTATATTCTTTTTAACCTCAAACGCTCGTCTTGTCTAGCTCTGCGTGAACTGTGTTCATGATGGTTAGGGTATGTCTGAAAACTCCCATCTCATTTTCTCCCTCAAATTCATAATCATACTGTTTTACCTTTTTTTTGTGAAGGGTGTTTGTCTTTCTTTGCATGTTAACTTTGTAAACACTGGGTCGGTACTTCTGCAGCGATGTAGGGCGATTTTTGAAGTTGGAGATGAAAATGAGATGGGAGTTTAACACAGTCATAGTTTCCCCCCCCAAAAATCAGCTTTGCATCACAGAAATAAATTACATTTTAACATATATTCACATAGAAAAGAGCTATTTTACATTCTAATAATATTTGACAGTTTTTACTGTGTTTATGATCAAATAAAAGCAGCCTTGGTGAGCAGAAGAGACTTCTTTCAAAACATTAATTAATCTTTATTATTCTAAACATTTGACCCAACCCCTTTTCACAATGCATATCACTTCAAATACATTTTACTTGAAATGATCAATTCCAAATGCTGTAAATGGTTGTGTGCAGGTCTCTGCCGCAGCTGCGTGTGCTGGAGTTCAGTGAGGTGGAGTTTGTGGAGGATGAGGATGAGACAGACAGACAGCAGAGCGATGATGAAGATGATCCTGTGCCGAAGCTCAGACGCGCTTTACTCTCGCTGCTGCCCTCATGCACTGTGTGTTTCAGCAGCTGCACACTCACCATCAGCAGAGACTGATTCTGATGAGGACGTCTGGATCTGTGCCACTGAGACATGAAGAAAACTGGATTTTTACTGTCAAATAAAATTATTGCATTTGTGTATAGTGAACGCTTTATTGTGAGAATTACAGGTTTTGTTGCACTGCCTTGACTTGCCTTTGACTATTTAAATTACACTTCCAGTCAAAAGTTTCTGAACAGTAAGATTTTTTGTTTTTTAAAGAAGTCTCTTCTGTTCACCAAGCCTGCATTTATTTGATCCAAAGTACAGCAAAAACAGTAACATTTTGAAATATTTTTACTATTTAAAATAACTGCTTTCTATTTGAGTATTTTAAAATGTAATTTATTCCTGTGATTTCAATGCTGAATTTTCAGCATCATTACTCCAGTCTTCAGTGTCACATGATCCTTCAGAAATCATTCTAATATTCTGATTTGCTGCTCAAAAAACTTTGATTATTATTATTATTATTATTATTATGTTGAAAACAGCTTTCTTTGATGAATATAAAGTTCAGAAGAACAGCATTTATCTGAAATAGAAATCTTTTGCAGCA
The DNA here is from genome assembly GCA_039654775.1 of Spinibarbus caldwelli. Taxonomy (NCBI): domain Eukaryota; kingdom Metazoa; phylum Chordata; class Actinopteri; order Cypriniformes; family Cyprinidae; genus Spinibarbus; species Spinibarbus caldwelli. The sequence goes on along the minus strand of CM077247.1, from coordinate 847,095 downwards.
TTATAAATGTATCATCACTTTTGATCAATTTAAAGCGTCCTTGCTAAATGAAAGTGTTAATTTCTATCATTTCTTCCCCCCCAAAAATTGATACTGACTCCAAGCTTTTGAATGGTATAGTGTATAATGTTACAAAAGCTTTTTATTTCAGATAAATGCTGATCTTTGGATCTTTCTATTCATCAAAGAATTTGGAAAAAATGTACTCAACTGTTTTAAATATTGATGATAATAATAATAATAAATGTTTTTTGAGCAGCAAATCAGCATAAAAGAATGATTTCTGAAGGATCATGTGACTGGAGTAATGATGCTAAAAATTCAGCTTTGAAATCACAGGAATAAATTACATTTTAAAATATATTCAAATAGAAAACAGTTATTTTAAATGGTAAAAAATATTTCAAAATTATACTGTTTTTGCTGTACTTTGGATCAAATAAATGCAGGCTTGGTGAGCAGAAGAGACTTCTTTAAAAAAAAAACATTAAAAATCTTACTGTTCAAAACCTTTTGACTGCTTAGTGTACATAAATTACAATAATGGAATCTAATGAGGATAATTATTGGAAATAATGAGTTGAACTTAAAAAGTTGAACTTCTGAATGCATTACAGTAATTTTGTACCGTAATGTTGCAATATAAAACACCTGTTGGTCTTAAAACTGGATTTCAAAAAACTATTGGTCCTGAAAACAGGCTTTGTCTTAATGCAAAGTGCAAAATGTAATTTCTTTTTGATCCAGGTGAAATGTGACCGTTTCATCATGTTAACCCCTTCATGCAGTTATGCAATAGTCCTGCAGTGACAAACCTCATTTTTTAAAGTGTACAAATATTTCATCCGTCTCTCAATTAATACTAGCACATAAAGCTGCATGGATAAGAAAACTGGGAATTTAAAATAGTTGTAGTTGATGTGCAGTGTTGATGTAGCGCCTTGAGTTTTCATTTCTAAAATTATTTCTTTATTTTATTTATTTTTTGCATAAAGTTTTCTGTTAAGGTCAGGTTATACTATTTATTACTAGAAGTGTATAAAAAACAACAACAGAACTCTATGTAATAGCCTTGTTTCTATCGCTGCGCGTCTCCGCGCCGGTAGGTGGCGACGTGAGCGTGCCGGCGCTCATGCTCGAGTTCAGCGAGGATCCTGTTGCTGTAGTAACGTGGCTGCGCGTCTGAAGCTGAACGCGAGTAAATCATCTCTTTTCGATAAAGTTCATCTTCACTATGTGGTTATTAATAAAGCGAGAGAAGTGCTGTTTCAATCACTAAACGCTGCGCGTGAATTAATGACAGGTCCGTTCATGAATGTGAAAATATCTGGATTTACATTATTATTAATGCATAGTTTTCTAACCTTAGTAAATCAAACAGAGAATGAGTGTTTGATGAATCCAATATTCGCCAAATATTAAACCAAAAGCTTGTTTACTGTGTTTAGAGGGTTTATCTGAAGCATTCTCACGCTTTAAGACTGTGATTTTCTTTTTAGACGGTATTTAAATGTGATAACGCATTTTTAGAATCTCATCTAACAGTAACGTTAACAGAACATTCATTCGAAGTCATCTGGTCTTTAATAACGTTACAAAGTCGTTTTTTCTTAAACGTTTTAATAGGACGTTTGTCTAACGCTAATGTTAATTGTAACTACTTGTTTCAAAACGTTCAGAGAACATTCAACACTCATTGCATTTTGCTACAATTATCACGCGGTATCACAATGAAAATGCAATCCCAAGTGTCCTGCCCCTAAGTCTAAATGCATTTAGGAAAAACAGCATTGAAATGATAATTTTGCTACAGTTTTTGCTTGGACGTGTTAAACATATCTAATCAATTTGGGTAATACATTTTCATTTTAATTTTGCAACTTATAAAGCTTTAAAATATGTTTTTAATTTGCATATTAAAACTAGTGTAGAGAATGGCAAATTTAAATGATCATTAATCATTTTCATTTTGCACTAAATGTTGCACATATGAATGGGAAAATGTAAATTTAAATACAGAAATACATTTCGCATATTAGATTTCAAATTGAATTTTGCTACACATATGCTTCCATACAAATACACCTGTGCTACTTAAGACTGCTTTTGTGCTCCAGGGTCACATATTTATATATAAACATACGTAATTGTGTAGAAATAAATTGTGGATAATTTAGAGATGAATATCATCTAGTATATCATGAAGTCCTCTAAGTAGTGAACAGCAGAGGGTTAAACGGGTAAAACTCACCCCTTTCCATGTGGAGAGATCAACAGCTCTCCAGAGTCTCTGATCTTTCACCAGCTGCTTCCAGCGCCTGCAAACCCTAAAACACACCAATCATATTCATATACACACACAAATATGAGTTTATGATCATCTCTAAACGACTGAATCTGTACAATCTGTCCTATCTGACTCTAAATCACACGCAGTTAATGTTTCCACACGATCACCGTTCACTAAATTCATCTTATTAAACATTATGTTTGATAAAAACACAGTTACTGACTGAATTAGCCTCGCGTATAATGTCGTGGAGCAGAGAGGGAGAAGATCTCTTCGGCGCAGTCAAAAAAGCTCAAACAGCAGGGTTCCAGGTGCCAGAAGCAAGACTTTATTACACAATGTAACAAAAGCCGAGAGACAGCCGCCACATCCACTGCCTCTGAGTCTTTGTCTGTCCAAGCTCCATGTTTTATACACTCTTCTTATCAAAGTTGGTTCTTTCTATTTCTTTCATCTGTTCTGCCTGTCTGATCTTCCATAATTGTCTACCTGCCCCCCCAGCTTATCTTTAATGGTGGCACTTGGCCAAGGCCATCACCTGGAGGCAATCTTGGCCAAGGCCACCACCTGGAGGCAACCACGTAAACAACACATCATATTTCATGTCATCTTCTGGAAATCACCCAACATTTGCAATGGAAATTTACCACTATTACTTTACCATCTGTTTTTAGAATACTAAGCATTGAAATGATTTCACATAATAACCATTATATTGATTTTCTTCATTATCATTCATTCTAATATTTTCTAGTAGGAATTTTACAATATATTCCCCCCTTTGAGACTTAACTAAGTCTCACCACTAAACCCTTTTCCCAGAGTCCAACACCATGAGTCCACCCACTCTTCAATTCATCTATGAACCAATAAAGGTCCGTCATTCAGTCTTCAACAATTGGTTTCTTCATGACGGTGCACTCTAGAGGAAGTCAGACCCAAACATCTCCCCTCCCACTTGACCAGAGAGGAGTAAAAGAATCCGCTTCCCTACCTAAACATTCTTTTGGGGGTCAATGATCAATTACTTAAATCAGCAATATGTATGTAAGCATGTGCAGAAAATGTTCTTGAGCCTTGCCCATGGTTATCATGGTTATGTAGAATATACAGGTGATTAGTCAAAATAATCAAAATCAAAATGAATCAGCTTAATGCAAGATAGGTACACTGGTTCATCCCACGTGGCCAGAGGAACTTCAGACATTTCCGGTAGCCTGAAGCGCTATCTGGTGCTGCTGTCCCTCGTTGCCAGAGGAGCTCTCAGGCAAGTCTTTTGCCATCCAGCACTGTCTGGTGTTGGAGTAGATGGTGGGTTTTTAAACCTCCAGTTGAATCTACTCATGCTGCTAAGCACTGAGGTGCTCGTCGATCCTCTTTTTCCTTCAAACTTGCTAGTGATGTTTCCCAGTGTTAAAACAATTAATCATCATACCAATAATAAAATCTTTGATTAGTTTAATCATGTCATAATAAAGTAATCGAAACACAACAAACTATTCTCTGGAGGCCGGGCTGAATGAATAATCACTGTTATTGCACCCCTGACAAGTCAGACCCTCAGTCACCCCTCAGAAAATAGTCCTTCTTTATCATTCCCTTTATCTGATAGCACTGTCTCATAACATGGACAGGGACCTGCTTAAAACCTTCATCTTTTTCTGTTTTGATTGAAAAAATCACATTTTACATTTAATTTAATATAGTAATTTCAACACAAATGATTTATGGAGTAAATAACTTCAGGAAGGGGCATATGCCAAAGGAAAATACATAGTACCCTATAGCTTCCTGCCTACTCTACCCAAATTCTCTAATACTATTCTAAAAAGATAAAAATAAAAAATAATAAAAAAGAAAAAGGCACCCCTTCCCTACCACTCCGTTGTTTCTCAGGAAGGTCTCACACAAAATTATCCAAGTCAAAGTCATCCAGTTCATCCAGTCCAGGTCCCACACTGTGTTCGTTGGTGTACCCAATGTCAATTCCAGTTGGTTTAACCGATATGTTAATCATCTGTTTGGCCGCAGCTTTGGTCAGCATAGACCTAATGAGAGGCACAATACAACAAAACAGTAAAAGAAACACAACAATGGCAATAGCTATTATGATGCCCACTTGAGTTAACCATTGTCCCCAAGCCCCAAAAAGTGAATTAAACCAATTCCCAATATGCTTATCTGCTCCAGCGTTCTTGGTCACTTCCTCTCTCAGGTTTTTCAGTTTCTCCATTGCTTTGGTGAATGACCCATCTGGGGCTGTATTACTTGGAATATAAATACAACAGTCAGTTCCAAGCATTACACATACGCCTTTTTTCGACCAACAACCAGTTCAATGTTTTGTCTGTGCATCATCAGTATAGTTAATAAATCTCTGCTTATTACAATAAATATAGTTTATCCACTCTATATTCTTGATAAAAGGTATCTATATTATGAATATTGACTCAAATCCATATTTTATCTCATTCTTGGCCTTAAATTGCTCTAGAATTCCCTTGATTGGCCATTCGAATGTATGTATACACTTGGTTCTGCCTTATTTGCTCTTTTCACTCTTTGTCTATTTGCAGGGACTGTACAGATTCGTTTAGGTCCCCTCCTATATTGTCACCCCTTGTAGTAATCTTACTCAGTCTTCTATTGCTTCTGATTGATTTTATCTTGTCTACATAATCCATTACTAGTGTTTGAATAGCCCTTCTGGGACTGGTATATGGCCTATAGGTGAAGATGTTCCTTTCCTAACATTGTTTTGGGCACAAACGTCGCATTCAGATAGATACTCATCCATCATTGCCTGTAAATAAGACGACCAGTAATCCTGTCGCTTAATTTTTCTAATCACTTCCCCCCTCGCGCAATGGTCAAAACCATGCGCGTCAGAGATAAGGATTGCAAGCAATATAATAGTAGCAATCATATGCCTCTCAAGAAACTGTCAAAGCCCATTTGCATTACATGTTGCTCCCCTTTGTTACCCTACATTAATTTCATTTAATTGCTGTTTCACAGCAATATAAATGAGGCATTTCTATAATAATTCTCGTGTATGTAAGTTTTTTACCTCGGTAGGTGAATGCAAACAATGGTCTGCTCCCCTCTACCAAGGGAATGCTGAAAAAGGGCGGAGCAAAGACCAATCACAGCGAAATAATTAGCAACAGGTGGAATACTAGTTAGCAATTTATGCTGGTTTAGAACTTCAGTAGGCCAATCCTCCACAACCTCATTCACCACTCTCAAATCACGGACCAAACACCATTTTGTTTTATCTGCTTTAGCCACTGGCAATATTGGGGTGTTACTATAGCTAGTAGCACTCCTTCTTTCATTAATCCCTCAATTGTATTTTTTATTCCCTCTTCTGCTTCAGGTTTCAAAGGGTATTGTGTCTTTCTGGGTGGTTTAGCTCCTGGTCTGAGATTTATTCTAATTGGATTGGCTGATTTTACTAACCCTACATCTATATCATGTTGAGACCATAGTTCTAATGGTACCTGTTTCTCCATTTCTTTCCTTAATTCAGATTGCTTTTTTTTGATGTCCCTTAACTTTTGGTTCAATTTATGTGTTTATAACCATTCTGGGGACTCCCATCATTGCAGTAGCACACAAATTTTTAAGATACGCTTTATCTGCTGATTGGAAAATTAGATGATTTTCTGTGGCTTCTCACTTGCTTTTTCTGCTGTTTGCATAATGGGTCCTAAGTCCTTAGAAACACAGTCTTTATTTGCATATAAGGTAACATGGGGAACTGAATTTGGTACCTCAAACCATTCATCAATGAATTTTTCCCTATCTATCTGCAGAGCTGCACCTTTTGGTCCTATAGTTTGGGCTTGCATTTATGGCTGTCCATAGTTAACTCCTACCCCATTGGTTTGTTCTGTTGCCAAGGATTTATGGGGCAGTCTCTTCCAGGCCAATTACATCCCCATCACACTCCTTGTGGGCCACCAGCTCTCTGTTGATTGTTGTTAAATCTTCCTCTGCCACGTCCTCCTTGTTGTTGCTGTCTATTCCAGTTCCTGTTGTTTGATTGCTCTGGTTTAAGATATATTACAACTGGTGCTGGTTCTTGTGGTGTATTGACTGTTCCAGCAGCTGTCACTTGTGCTGCTGCAGTCTGATGTACAGGTACAGGCACATTCATTGGTGCTGGTGGATTGACAGGCACTGAAGCATTGACAGGTGCCATCACTGCTGAGAGGTCTTCCTTCTGTACTGCTTGGACCTTCTTCTTCTTGTTGAGTAGTTCTTCAAGCTGCATCTGAGTCAGTTTTCTTTGCAGCTCCTTTTCTTGGGTCTTCATCTTTAGCTCTTGTCTTCTGTACTGTTCCACAGCATGGACCACATGGTCTCTGAATTCTTTGTGTGACTTTGAATTCAGACCTACCACATCCTCCAGCTTCACTTTCATTGCTGCAGGCATGGCTTCCACAATGGAGGTCCTGAAGAGTGCTGTCAGTACTCTGTCTTGTTCTGGATCTCTTTCCAGTTCTTCTTTCCATCGTTTCAGTTGTTTCTGAATGTAGGTGGTGGGGTTCTCAGTTTCTCCCATTGGTTCCCCCTTCAGGAAATTTGGATCAGTTTGCATTGGATATTCGGTCCTCTTGGTGTTTGGCAGGATTTCAACAGGTCATCTGGATATTCTTTATCTTGCATGATCAATGTACCAGCTACTTATACTGCTTTTGCTGGGCATAATCATATGAGCTTGGACGTAGTTGCTCTGTTTGACTGTTGTTCAACAGTTCACTTATCTCTTGTTGCAATGATGTCACAGCTTGGTCATATTCTTCTCTTGTCATGTTGACAGCGTGCTTGAGATTCTCTCTTGTCCTGATGCACCTTTCCTCCATGTCCTCCAGTGCTTCCTGAATGGAGTCTGTAGGTGTCACTCTCCCTTCAGAGGCTTCTTCGAGTTCTTTTTCTTGATCGTTCTCCTCCTCTTCATCCACTGGTGTTAAATGTTTGTGGCAGTCTTCCAGTTCTTCAAGCATTTCTGAAAGACAATGATATGAGAGTGGCTCACCTTTTTTCTCTTCCTCTTTGCAGTCTCTGGCCCCCCTTCTTTCAATCCTTGACTCCTCCTGGTAGGTTGTCCTCTCTCTCTCTTTGTTGTGGCTGTGACAGTGGCGTAAATGTTCTCAGCCTCTGCTCCTGTGAGTTCAGCCCCTCCCTCATGGCTGAGTGAGTGTTGTTCTTCCCTGATGTCTGTCTGCTCTTTCCCTCACCTCATCTCTGCAGCTCTGTTCATTTCTATCAGTTTCTGTATTTGAATCATGTACATATCCCTCCAATTCTATTGGCCCTTTTAAATCTATTGTTCCCTATATTAAAGGCATTTGGTTTACAGTTTGATCGCAGGAAAGAGCATATGGAGGTGGCCTTTCTTTAATTTCATCTTTTTTATTTTCCTTTTTTAATTTCAATAATTTGATTCCTTGTTGTTTAAACAAGGCCAATACCCCTGATTCTTGTTCCCTTTTTTTATTTCGCTTTTTGGATTTTGTCATTGGTCTTGTAATTTATTTATTTTTTATTTTTTTTAACAAGACCTCTATTTCTCTACACATTATCACATCAAATGTTCCCTCTGCTGGCCATTTGGTAACCAATTTCTTTGTTCTTTCTGCCCACTTTTTCGAGAAATCCCTTATTGCTTCTTTACAGGCTGGATTTTTGGAAATCAATAATTCTACTGGAGTTGACATCTTTGAAAATCAAACTTATTAATTCGTTTAATGTAATGAATTATTATTATTTAGTTTCCCTTTAGTGATTTACCTCTCTAATCCCAGCACCTTAATTAATAGCTAATCTTCACCAGGCTCATCAGACGAGGACCACTAAAAGTATCCGACCCCTGATTTTCACCTGGACTTTTGCTGGGCAGAGGACTTATCACCTTATTTATGAAAGCTGGATAGTTTGTCTCAAATATTTCAAAATAATCACCATATGTTTTCTAGTTAATAATTTGAAGGGTAACACAAGGCCTCCTGGTTCTTTCCATTGCAAATTGCTTTTTGTCCAAATTATGTTTTCTCTCAAGCTAAATGCCTCAAAACTCCACAGCCTTCTCAAATGAAATCTGGACCTGTAGCCGTCACTCCTCCTGCCCAAATTGAGTGAGTGAAAGATGGCATGAATTCTATGCAAAATTCTTGTGTCTTGAACACACTAATGTTCAATTCATCTCTTGTACACCACATTAGGTTTAGGGGTTCCATATAATCAATCAATAAACTTTCTCCTATAATGTTAAAATTTTTCTACCCCTTATCCCCCTTCTTTTCTTATTCACAACTACTCTGTCTGTCACTTTTGTTTCTTTCTCTTTTATTCAGTTTAATTGAGCATTGATTTCAGCATGTCAAACTGCTGTGATTCTGCTTTTTCTTGATCTTTTTGGATTTCCACCCACAAATGTTGTATATTGTGGCTGAGTTCTTATCTCAATTATCACCTATAAGCATCTCACAGTTCTGCCAGTCATATCCATTGACTGTGCATTTCCTGTTTCTTTTGACCTAAACAGAATTTTAGATGTCCAGATCACTTCTCTTGTATCATCTGATATTCTGAGATGTACATTACCAAGGATTGTAGCTCTTGTTCCAAGTACTGACCACTGGCCTACCCAGTTGCGCTTCAGATAGGGTGCTACCACTGGATCGACTGGAATATCAATTACATTTAATGCAGTTTCCAATTGGGAAGATGCTGGAGCACAGAGCCTGAAAAAATTATTTACCAATTTACCACTCGTTATATATTTGAAAACCACATCCTCCCAAGGTATTACTGGCCATTCAATTGATTTTTCTCTCAAATTTGTGATTTTGGTCAATTTTCTAAGAAAACTATTTTTCTTGAATTCTGTCAACCTTTGTACCTGTCCATCCAAATAAAAAAAAAAACTTGATTCCATCCAAAAATGGTTGTGGATCCCTTGTGTTTTTACCATGGTCTCCTGAAATTGCTGATATTCTTTTTCACTTTCCCATTCATTTAAATCATCAAGGTGTTTCTTTTTCTCTGTTTCTTTCATTCTATTTTGGATGAGACAGGCACAAAATGACCACTCAAATATCTCCTCCGTTTGTTCCTCCCTTTCTTCCTCCCTCCTTCACACTCCTACCTTCACTATCAGCAGCGCTTACACGCACACACTTAGCTTACACACACACATTCAATGCCCCCACTCTCACTTTCTCCTTGTAGCCCCTCCTTTCTCTCACTCACAAGATTCCTCTCTCAGCCCCTCCTTTCTCTCATAGACACACTTGGTTCATATGCTCATTCTTACTACAGGAGAGAAACAAAAACTTTTCAGTGTTATTTATTTTATATGGTGACAATTTGACCAATCTTCAAATAATCAATAGAGCCAATTCGTTGTAATGTTATTAGTTTTAAAATAATTGTTCTAATTTCTCTCACATTCTCTCAGTTCACACAACTCACACGGCAATACACACACTACTTGCAGCACTCACACTCTTACACTCTGCTCATGAGCACACATACACACAATCAGTTCATGTATCCATATACACACAATGAGCTCATACACTTATGTACACAAGGCCCCCACTTTCTCTCCCTCTATTTACAACTGCAGCAAAATCAAACACCTGATCTCTCTCTCTCCTCTTTTGGAAGGCGATCAGTTGCTCTTTTTCTTTAACAATAATTCAGTTTCACAATTTAGATCACAACGTCGATAATTTGGACGATGTCCAAACAATCAACAAAGCCAATTCTATGGAGTATTCTTTGTTCTTTCAACTTTTACAATTATGTTAACATACTCCATTCAATATAGTGTCTTTATTTCAGACTTATAATTATTTACACTGATTCTTCACTCTGTTTCTACCAAAAAATATTTACATATTTACACATCTCTTTCTTGTATTCATTTCAGTCAAACCAAAAGGCATTCACATCAGACACATATCATTCTCATCCAATCACACAAACATTCATTTAATGCATTAACACATACAGATATCTCTTCTCAACATATAATGGACAATACAAAGACTAACACTTTAACTCTCTAGTCTGCAGACACCCGCCCGATCAGACCTTCGGTCATGAGAGTCCACCAGGGCCAAGCTTTTAACCAACCTACAAGCTGCTCCCTGGTATCCCTGGACCTCTCACTTAGGAAGCGGTAACCACGGGTTTTAAGCCCCTCTTGGGCAGCCCCTCTTGGGCTTCTCTTAGGCCTCATGCACCTCTTGTGCTTCTCACTCTGTGCCTCCCTTAGGCACTGCACCTCTTGTGCTTCTTTCACTACGCCCTCGTGAGTGTCGATCAGGGCCAGGCTTTTACCAACCTACAAGCCGCTCCCTGATATCCCTTTGACCCCCCACTTGGGAAGCGTCAATATACCTCTGTGAGAATCTACCAGGGCCAGGCTTAACCAACCTACAAGCCGCTCCCTGGTATCCCTTGATCTCCCACCTAGGATATGACGCTTGGACTACTAAACTATTCTACTAAGGGCGTATCTTTTGGAACCTGGAACCCGTCAATCTATATACACTTACTTTACACTCTTTTCATACTAATCTTACATTCGTTGATTGGTGAAGCCCTGTCCCAGATTACCATTACAGGCGTGACCTTAGTTAACTACGCAAACAATCTTATTTCCAATATAAGCAAAATTGCTTTACCTCTTATAGACGTCTTTAATTTCGGATTAGTTTGCGTGTCAACCCGGCCCCGCCCGCAAGGGCTCTCCCGGACACCGGACCTCAATCCAATCCTGTTCGTGACGCCAAGTTCTATGTCGTGGCCCAGAGAGGGAGAAGATCTCTTCGGCGCAGTCAAAAAAGCTCAAACAGCAGGGTTCCAGGTGCCAGAAGCAAGACTTTATTACACAATGTAACAAAAGCCGAGAGACAGCCGCCACATCCACTGCCTCTGAGTCTTTGTCTGTCCAAGCTCCATGTTTTATACACTCTTCTTATCAAAGTTGGTTCTTTCTATTTCTTTCATCTGTTCTGCCTGTCTGATCTTCCATAATTGTCTACCTGCCCCCCCAGCTTATCTTTAATGGTGGCACTTGGCCAAGGCCATCACCTGGAGGCAATCTTGGCCAAGGCCACCACCTGGAGGCAACCACGTAAACAACACATCATATTTCATGTCATCTTCTGGAAATCACCCAACATTTGCAATGGAAATTTACCACTATTACTTTACCATCTGTTTTTAGAATACTAAGCATTGAAATGATTTCACATAATAACCATTATATTGATTTTCTTCATTATCATTCATTCTAATATTTTCTAGTAGGAATTTTACAATAATAACTAATGCGGTTACATTATGACATTACGACACTGTACCTGGAGTTTCGCACATTTAAATAAGATAAAATATCAACTAAAAGGTTTTCAGGAAAACATTCCAGAGTACTGCATCTCACCGCAGCCATTTCTTTCATCTTCTTCTTGAAATTTATTGGCGGCTGACAAACAACAAAATGATGTAAATGAAATGCGGGGTGTTCTTTTTAATTCTCTCCCACAAATTTGTTATTTTAAGGTACTGAAAAATAAAACTGTAGCACTCATTTCTCGAGTTATTTTGTAAAATATCTCTCGGTATAAATTGTGTTTTTATTTTTTCTCAATTTTGTCTCGTATTCAGTCTCGTATTTCTGACTAAATAACATGTTCCACTGATTCTTCTCCCCACAAAATTCACATCTTCCCGTATCATGTTTACCCATTTTATAAAGTGTACTATTTAATCTTGTGTCCAAATCTCATGCTTGATATTAATATTTCATCTCTCCTGTTTTTCCTGCATTTCTCATCTCTCCCACTGTCTTTTGAATTCTGTAAAACCATCGACCTTTTTCTGCTTATCCCATTGTTTTACCACCTTTCCTTCAGTCTTTTCTTAATAATACTCTTGATTTCACTCTTACTTAGATTAACAATTAAGTTAATGTTTTTAACTGCTTCTTTATCTGCAGTTTTATTTCCTCGGATATCAATATGTGCAGGCTCTCATAAAAACACTGCTGTAATACCCATCATCTGAATTCTGTATAACATTTGCATTATTTCCATTAAAATGTCTGGTCTGCTTTCTGAGTGACTGTATAGTAAACTAATGATGAACATGAATCTGAACAAATCACTGATTTCAAAGCTCTTATCTCTTCTGTCCACTGTATTACTAATAATAGTGCAAATATAAACAGATAACTCATCACTGGAGTTTTTCCTTACTGATAAATGAAACTCTGGAACAGTAAACACTATCATCTAAACTCTGTGATGCATCTGTGTAGATCTGAACAGAGCTGCAGAACTCTTTAATGTATTTCTGCACATTATATAAATCACACTCATAACACTTGTTTTTCTGTTCTAATAATGTAAAATCTACTGTAGCATCTGAAAGTAACCAAGGTTTTATTACCGATAGCGGTACAGCTGGACTAACATTGAACCGATTAACTTTAAGTTCTGTTGCTTTCTGTATCACTGTCCATCCAAAACTTCTGATTTTCCTCTCTCTGTGTTTCCCAACAGAGCTTTAAAGTGTCGGATGCTCTTGACTATGGCCTTGTAAATTAACTCAATAATTAACTGATAACTGTGCCCTTCTCATTTCTAATGACATTCCCCATCTCAAGCTGTAGTGCTGTAACTGGTGTAGTTTTTATAGCTCCTGCACAGAATCTCAACACCTGATGCTGATCCATACACCACACATCCATAATCTAACACAGATCTAACACAGATCCACTGAACATGGCCTTTAATGCCCTCCTGTCTGCCCCCCATTCACTGCCCACTAAACACCCCACTGTTTATTATTTTCTTACATTTGTTCACTATTTGAATATGCACTGCTCATGTAACTCTTTCATCAAACCATATCCCTAAAAACTTCAAACGTTTCACTCTTTCTTTTTATGTTTAGTTCTCTTAAGTGGCAGAAGTATGTTTTTATTATATACAGTAAAGGTAATATGGATAAATAGATCTTTCTCGTTGTAGTTTCTCGTTTGTTATTTCAAAGCGCATGCGCGAATCTCTGAGGCGGGGCCAGAATGATTGGCACATCATTGGCCCAATGAGCGTTCGTCTCAATGAGCCAATCAGCGGGGAGTTTTTCGCGTCTCGCCCAATAGAAATGCAGCTGTTCTCGTTTTAAATCCAGGCGGTTGAAAGAGCGAAACGGAAGAGCAGAAGCACAGACACAAGAACATAATAATCATCATGCAGGTATCGCAAACAATTATTAATCATCTCATTTAAATATAAGCGCGTATATGCGTGTGTTTAAGAGATGTTAGTATCGTGCGGCGATGATCTATATCAAATCAAAGTCTTTGGTGTGTTATTGTTCAGTTACAACGAGACTGAGTGCTAGCTAAACATACTCAGACATTAGCTATAATAATATATTAGATATATGTTTTCATATTTGTGTTTTGGTTATCCATTGTGATGTTATTAATGTGAGTGCTCTGTTTTATCAGAATAAAGAGAACAGGGAACCCAGAGCTCTGCAGTCACAGGTGAGGCTAGTGTCTCATTTCTGTTTCGTTCACTATATAGGGAGCTTTACAGGGATCATCTGTGTCTGATCTGATCTTATCTGTGTCTGATCTGATCTTATCTGTGTGTGATCTGATCTGATCTGTGTGTGATCTGATCTGATCTGTGTGTGATCTGATCTTATCTGTGTCTGATCTGATCTGGTCTGTGTCTGATCTGATCTGTGTGTGATCTGTGTCTGATCTGATCTGTGTGTGTTTGTGCTTCAGGTTGCTGCTGTTGGTCCTTTCAGAGTCGGTATGATGCCAGACACACACACAGTTACAGGTAAGTTAACATCTAGAACAACAAACACTCTTCATAAACGAACTGGTTTGTTGATATATGAGTGATTCTATAACTGGAGATACATTTGGTGTCCAAAAACATTTTTTTTTTCTGCTTTTTTCAAATGGTTCTATTTTTAATTATTTTAATACTGTGTTAGTCATTGTTATGAATTACAAGATGTTACAGTCCATAACAATATAACTTTTTATTATTATTATTATTATTATTATTATTATTATTATTATTATTATTATTAATTTTTATTTATTTTTTTTTGCAAAAAGTGTCTTAAATGGTTGAAAATCATGATTTCTTGTTGTCCGAATTAGTCAGTGCATTTTTTTTTTTCATCATGTAATCAAAATATTTTATTGTACTTTTCTTTTGGTAATATTTCATTCATTTTATTTATAAAAGCCCTAAAGAGTCATTTACCTAATTCTACAACATTATTAAAAATAACTTTTTTTCTTTTAAAAAAATGTGTCTGTAAATCTTGCGTCAACTCTGTTACCGTACCATACTTTGCCTTTAAATTAGTGGAATTATCTCCCTCAGCTGTGTAAGATACAGGAAATGATGTCACTCCCTCACTGATAAGATCTGAAGCACCGAAAAGTCTGTGCTCTCTCTAAGAAAATGTTTTACTCTAAAAAGTTCTTACACAGTTATTTTATAGCGTGTCAAATCTGTTACCACAATATCAAAAGGAAAACAGATTTCTTTCATTAATCACACTTTGTGTTAAAGTCTTTTAATCATGATTTCATTAGTGCCATGTGCTCTTAGCATTTATGCTAACAAGTGGAGTTTTTGGCAAAAAATAAAGAAAATTAAAATAAAGAAAATTGTTAATTGTTACCGTCAAACTCTGTTACCAAGGTAGAGTAACAGTGCGGTAACAGAATTGACAGACCATCAGACAACTGTTACTTTACAATTCTGTTACTTAATAAACCTGTTTATGAACCATTTTCACAAAAAACAATAAAATTGTTTAAAATCTAATAAACATTGATTTATTTTTGAACCCTTATAATATTTCAACATTTTTTTTAAGCTGGATATTGTATATAATTTTAAGATTGAAAATATTTGCTCCAAGTGGATGGTTCTGTGAAGACATAGGTATATTTTTAATTTTTAAGGTATGTATAGGTGAAATATTATCTCAGTTTCAGGTGATGGAATGTAAGGACTGTTTCTCTAATGAAACAAGGAGGATTTTTCCGGTTATGATTTATTGTTATTTCTACACATTGGCTAATTTGTCCGTAACAGAGTTGACAGACAATACCATAGACATCTGTTTTTTTCATTAAAAGTAAAAAAAAGGGAAGTAGCTTTAGTTTGGCAAGCACTGAATTATTAAAATTAAATAAGTTTTCAGTAAGATACTGGGAAAAAAAAGTTAGTGAAGGGTTTTTTTTTTTTTCCTTAACTTTCTGCGATGCCGAATGTATCTCCAATTATAGAATCACCCACATGCTGTGAATGGTTGAAAGTGTTGCAGTATGGTTGTTAATGTGTTCTGAGGTTAGTAGAGTGTTGTGGGTTCATATAATCCTCCTTCAGAGTTATTTTGTTGGGAAGGTTACTTATAGGTTACAGATTGCAAGTTACACTATTTAAAATGTGATAAGTAGTGTAACTTTCAGTTACTTTAGTAATGTAATTGATTACTTTTCTAAATTTCTAATGAATGTTTTCAACTGTTAATGATTTTGAACCCTTTAAAGCAGGCAGGGTAACCTTACAGTAACGCTCAACACTGATTACTGTCAGGCTGTGGAAATCCTTCATCTCTTCAGTTAAGATTATAATCATTTACTATTAAAACACAATCCCAATATAATCAGAATTTAGCACCTCTTTTTGATTTGAGATCATTCTGAGATTAAATACTGATTTAAAACCTTAAAATGAGAGTTTAATAGCTGTGATGTATAGCTATGACAGGAAACTCTGGCCTCTAACAATGCCTTAAAGAAAAGTTTATCTTAAAAATTAAAGCATATACATATTGAATAAGCATGTGTCCTATGCTCCTGAAACATTGGGGACTCATTTTAAAGCAGTCCGTGCAATTTGGGAAAGAAATCAATTAAATCTGTATATGTGTGTGAAAATATTAAGATGTAACATTACTATTTTCATTAACTGTATTTGAATGACACTTTTTTTATTATTTTATTTATTTAGTTTTTTTTTTTTTCCCCTCCTTTCCTTAGTAACTGTAACAGATTACTGTTACAGGTGTTTTGTAACTAAATTACGTAATCCCATTACATGCAAGTAGTTGCTCCCCAACACTGCTGGCAAGGGAAAGTTTAGTGCATTAGATTCTAGATGTGATCTAACCGAATCATGCCATAACTTGATTTGTTGCTTGTTTTTAAATGGCGCTGCACATGATTGATTCAGTCTCTGGTCTTTCAGGTCCTGGGAGAGTTCCTGTGAAGTCAAACACAAAGTGAGTTCACTTTAAACCTGCTGGATGAATTGGATTAATTGAGCCATTTTGATTTTCTTCATTTGTTCATTTGTTCCTGCTGAAGATCATGTGAATCTGTGTAATACAGAATTGGAAGTTGCAAAACTGCAAAAAGTGATGTTCATCCTCAGGATTATCGTTTTCCAGTACAAATATCTACAAGTCTTAAATCAAGATGGATTGACTTGATGTGCACAATAACATAAGAGAAATTACTAAAATATTAAGATAGTTAATCACAAAATCTTTGCCAGTGTGGTCAGAACTAAAGTGATTTAAGTTGCTTTATGATCCTGTTGGCAGTATTATTATTTTTGTTTTTCTTAAAATCATGAACTCATTCATTTTGATAGTCTTGTGTCATTTTGTCAGTAAATGTGTCTTGTTTAAGAATGTATTAAAAAAAACTGTACTGAATGAGAAGCATTTTTGCAGGGTTAAGCCATACAGCATTGTGTAGTTTGACAAAGTTAGTCTCAATCATAAGCTGTCCTTATAGTTTGTCATTATTATGCTGCCTTTATTTATTTTTTGTATGTTTTTTTGTTTTTTTTCTTTTTCCCTCAGTGTGTCTTGTTTTCCAGTACAAATATCTAATCATCCTTTAAAATTGAGATGTTCTGGAGAAGCTAAATAACTGCAGATAAGAAATGAATAAAGTTTGTGCTTAAAACAAGAACATGTATCTGTCATTGTGATCAGAAAAACTTGATTTATTGTTGGCAGATTTTTTTTTTTTTTTTTTTTTTTTTTTTTAAAAGCACAAACTCAACTCATTTTGGTTGTTTTTCTTTTCCTGAAAACAAGATTTAACATTGTGCATCTCTAGTAAATGTATCTTGATTTAAGAACGTTTAGATATTTGTACTGGAAAACAAGACAGAACATCAGTGTTTATGAACCGCTCTTCTCTTTCACAGGAAGTTCTCCATTAAAGACTTCGACATCGGCCGTCCGCTGGGAAAGGGCAAGTTCGGTAACGTGTATCTGGCGCGCGAGCGGAAGCTGAAGGTGATTGTGGCTCTGAAGGTGCTGTTCAAGTCTCAGATGGAGAAGGAAGGAGTGGAGCATCAGCTGAGGAGAGAGATCGAGATCCAGTCTCACCTCAAGTGTGTTTCTGCTTCCTTCAGACGCTCTTCATGATCCTGGCTCTTTCCAGCAGGGCTGACACAAACCATTATTTTGATTAATCTAACAATTATTAGAATGATTAATAATCTAATTGTTGATTTATTTCACTGATTAATCAGTAGACTTTGATTATTCCTCTTTTGCAGTTAATTAAAATATTGAGTCATACACATTCTTACAAATAAGCCACTTCAGCTTTTGTAAATCATTTATGTAGTTACAATTATTATTCAATTAATTTATACAAATCAATATATTTGGCACACAATATGAGATGATAGACCGACACACTCTCATTCAGCATTTAATTAGCTTTATGAAAAAGTAAGTGAATGACACATCATTCTGCGTAACATCATCTTTTGTAAGTCGAAACAAAATAAAGATAAGTGATAAAACATTTTATTTTTGGATAACCTGTTTTATTCACAACATAATCTCTTAAAATAACTTAGTTTGGTTATCATAACCCTATATCACAAATTTTGACATTAGGTCATATGAGATCAATATGATGATTTTTTTTTGTTGTTGTTGTTGTCAATAGGGTGGGGTATTTTAATTTGATCAATTTATTGATTCTGATTCTTATCAAATCCCAATTTCAATTCCAATGTGGTTAAAGAAAAAGTCAAACATTTAGATATCAAACATTTATTCTGTCTCTTTTTGCAAAACATTTAATTGCTGCTGAACACCATGAACAAAAATCAGCCGGCTACATAAAAACTGGACTCAATTAAGAGCTGTTTGTGTGCAAAATAGAGCTGCACCATTCTGGAGAAATTCAGACTTTTTATTTTTTTTATTTTTTTTAATGGAGGTTGTAGTTCTCTCATAATTCTGAAGAAAAAAATTTAGACAACTAAAAATCTCATGGAATTTATGAATGGAATGATTCAATGACTCACTCAAGATTGACTTGTTTCATTACTGGATGAATCAGTGCTTTTGAATGAATCTCTTGAATGAATGATACATTTTTAACAGCCCCTTTCCACCACCTAAAAAAAAAACGAAGATGCACACAGGGATTGATAGGTGGACATGAAATCTTAATTTTACAACAAGTATCCGATTCTGGAATTGGAATTGATATTTGATTCCCAACCCTAGTTGCCGATAATGTCATCTAATCGTTTCAGGCCTATTTTCCAGGCATCCCAACATCCTGCGCTTCTACAACTACTTCCACGATGACTCGCGAGTGTTTCTGATCCTGGAGTACGCTCCGCGGGGAGAGATGTACAAAGAGCTGCAGCGCTGCGGCCGCTTCGACGATCAGCGCTCCGCCACCGTGAGTGACCCAGACCCGCTCAGCATCATCAGATCTCTGTCTGCGTCCCAATGCTCATGCTATCCATCCTAAATGGTGAAGTTGCATCTCAATAAATTAGAATGTCGTGGAAAAGTTCATTTATTTCAGTAATTCAACTCAAATTGTGAAACTCGTGTATTAAATAAATTCAATGCACACAGACTGAAGTAGTTTAAGTCTTTGGTTCTTTTAATTGTGATGATTTTGGCTCACATTTAACAAAAACCCACCAATTCACCATCTCAGCAAATTAGAATATGGTGACATACCAATTAGCTAATCAACTCAAAACACCTGCAAAGGTTTCCTGAGCCTTCAAAATGGTCTCTCAGTTTGGTTCACTAGGCTACACAATCATGGGGAAGACTGCTGAACTGACAGTTGTCCAGATGCCAATCATTGACACCCTTCACAAGGAGGGTGAGCCACAAACATTCATTGCCAAAGAAGCTGGCTGTTCACAGAGTGCTGTATCCAAGCATGTTAACAGAAAGTTGAGTGGAAGGAAAAAGTGTGGAAGAAAAAGATGCACAACCAACCGAGAGAACCGCAGCCTTATGAGGATTGTCAAGCAAAATCGATTCAAGAATTTGGGTGAACTTCACAAGGAATGGACTGAGGCTGGGGTCAAGGCATCAAGAGCCACCACACACAGACGTGTCAAGGAATTTGGCTACAGTTGTCGTATTCCTCTTGTTAAGCCACTCCTGAACCACAGACAACGTCAGAGGCACTGGACCCGTTTACCAAGAAATTTTGGAGCACTTCATGCTTCCTTCTGCTGACCAGCTTTTTAAAGATGCTGATTTCATTTTCCAGCAGGATTTGGCACCTGCCCACACTGCCAAAAGCACCAAAAGTTGGTTAAATGACCATGGTGTTGGTGTGCTTGACTGGCCAGCAAACTCACCAGACCTGAGCCCCATAGAGAATCTATGGGGTATTGTCAAGAGGAAAATGAGAAACAAGAGACCAAAAAATGCAGATGAGCTGAAGGCCACTGTCAAAGAAACCTGGGCTTCCATACCACCTCAGCAGTGCCACAAACTGATCACCTCCATGCCACGCCGAATTGAGGCAGTAATTAAAGCAAAAGGAGCCCCTACCAAGTATTGAGTACATATACAGTAAATGAACATACTTTCCAGAAGGCCAACAATTCACTAAAAATGTTTTTTTTTTTTATTGGTCTTATGAAGTATTCTAATTTGTTGAGATAGTGAATTGGTGGGTTTTTGTTAAATGTGAGCCAAAATCATCACAATTAAAAGAACCAAAGACTTAAACTACTTCAGTCTGTGTGCACTGAATTTATTTAATACATGAGTTTCACAATTTGAGTTGAATTACTGAAATAAATGAACTTTTCCACGACATTCTAATTTATTGAGATGCACCTGTGTGTGAGATTAGAATAAGTGTGCCCCAAAGCATAGTATGTTGAAAAGAGTATGTCAAAAGTCCCCAGATGGTAAAGTGCCCCTATTATGGGTAATGAAACATTCATATTTTTGTTTTGGCAGTTCCCAACAGCAGGGTGACATGCGTGCAAAACACTTTCATTTTCTTATAATGTGTTTATTTTTACTTCGTTCAACGATTAATTTTTCCAAACCCCTCCTTTGATTGGTCGATTTCATTTAAAACTTTGCAGGATGTTTTCATTCACTTAGAGCTGTTACACACGGCATGAAAGCTCATTTTCAAAAATCCATAACAGGGCACTTTAAAAATAAAGATGCCTTAAAGGTTCTTGACAGCGATGCCATAGAAGAACCATGTTTGGTTCCACAAAGAAGCATTCAGTGAAATGTTCTTTAAAGAACCATCTCTTTCTTACCTTTTTATAATGCGGAGAACCTTCTTTCACCATGAAGAAGCTTTTGTGAAACAGAAAGGTTCTTCAGATATTAAAGGTTCTTTATGGAACCATTTAAACAAAAAAGGTTCTTCTATGGCATCGTGAATTATTTTTGAAGTGTGGATTCACACTCTAATAGCTAATATTGCCCACAATCCATTGCGCTTTGAAGGATTTGGCCCAGAACTACAAACACAAATAAAATGCATTAAACTACCAACATAGTGATTAGGTAGAGAGATTTAGAAAAAGGGGTTTGAGTTACTAATAATCAACACTTGACCTGGTCAAAAATATATAATCTTATATTTCATCTGCAACAGCAATGTGAACTTTAAGCATCTGTTTGGTCGTTAACGTTTAAATGCATCATTATGCATAAATATAAGCTTCTATAATTTCTCAGCATGAAAGACCTGTGACTGGCAGATTAATGTGCTGCTATTTTTCTCTCTGATACAATAGAAAGTTAAATGAAATGTGGAGGATGTTTACAGTGATGAGATGATTGACAGGCCAGTTTACAGTGACACTTGTTACTGTGTGACAGAGCATCTGTTAAAGACACAGGTGTGTGATGATGGTATCTCAAAGCTTGCCTACTCTTCTACTGCACACTCAAGTGTCTACTTTTTCTTCACCAAAAGAGTGTGTACTTTAAGGGCGTAGTATAAGTAGGTAAATTGGGACGCAGCACATGTCTGCTGATGATATGAACACATCTGTCTGCTGATGATATGAACACATCTGTCTGCGCTTGTGTTTGCAGTACATGGAGGAGCTGGCTGATGCGCTGCAGTACTGCCACGAGAAGAAGGTGATCCACAGAGACATTAAACCTGAGAACCTTCTGCTGGGATACAGAGGAGAACTCAAGATCGCAGACTTCGGCTGGTCCGTCCACGCGCCGTCTCTCAGGTAACACACACCCATAATGCACCAGGACCCTGGAGTTCTGTTCTTCATCAGTGTTTGTGTCTTGTTTTCCAGTACAATGTTCCAGTATTAAACATTATTCATAAATCAAGACTAGACTTAAACATGCATGGTATTATCACACAATGACTCATTTTAGTTTCCTTATGATTTTATATTTTTGTTTAGAATGAACATTAGCTTCCTTTCCATCAACACTTACATTTACAGCATTTGTTTTAGTTAACCATAATCTTGGTTTCAAACGGTTTAAAGAAAAATTTGTTACTTGAAGTGAAATAAATGTGAACAAATAAAATACAAGTTTAATTTCAGCTAGATGCCAAGGCAGCATTTCTCATTTCAAGTTAATGTACTAAAATAAAAATTTATAAAAACTGTGTAGACATTCAAAAACTAACATAAATGCCACACAACAAAGTTATTAAAAAATAAAATGAATAAACTGAATATGTATTTTTTTAAAATTAGCTATATCTCAAATATACTAAAATAACACTTTGAAACATTTATCTACTTTATTCAGCTTTATTGTTTTTTTTTTTTTTGTTTTTTTTTAAAGGTATTAAACGTAAGAGGACAATGCTTGTTTTTGTAGTGTAATTCAATACCATATACCAAACTTCTGCATATCATATAAAAATTTCATACCATCACGTTCCTAATTAAGATACATTTACTTGAGGTGCAAAATCACTTTTAGTGCTTTTTTTCTCTCTCTGACCCCATTGATGGATATTTGTTCTTCTTTTAAGCATAAAGTCTTCATTTTGATACTTTTTTATGCGAAACCAAGACTCAATATCTTCAGTCACTTTGCTTAAAGCAATGAGTCTTGATTTAAGGGAGTTTGGGTGTTTTAGCTGTGTGTGTGTGTGTGTGTGTGTGTGTTTCAGACGGCGGACGATGTGCGGGACTCTGGACTATCTGCCGCCGGAGATGATCGAGGGTCACACTCACGATGAGAAGGTGGATCTGTGGTGCATCGGTGTGCTGTGTTACGAGTGTCTGGTGGGAAACCCTCCGTTCGAGACGGCCAGCCACACAGAGACATACAAGCGCATCACTAAGGTCTGTCTGCACTTACTCACCGCCTCCGGTTATTACTGAAAATACCTTTATTTTAGTGTGAACAAACCTTCTCTGTCCATTCAGCAGAAACGCTTCAGGCTCTGAGGGCCGGTTTCACCGAAACTTTCTCAATGTTAAATACAAGTTCTAAACTTCTTAATGTTCTCAAGTGCAGTTTCTTTAGGTTTCAAATGTTTTCTTAGAACCAAAATTGTTTTCTGAAGAAAATTGGCAATTTAAAATTAGGTCCCCATTTAACTATAAAATGAGCAAAAACTCACGTATAATGACCGATTATTGTTCACATGATGTGTGCGTCTCTGGTAATATATGTAGCTGGAGTTTTGTTTTAGTGCTTAATAATTGAAAAATTCCCATAAATTTGTATTATTAAACATTGTTTCAGTGTTTAAGATAAGTTGGAGGTTATCCTAACTTTAAGAAATTATTTATGATAATTAATAGTGATGCTCCTGAATTTCAGGAACTGGAAATTTTCAGTAGAATTGGCAGTTTTCATTAGACTGCTCAAGAGCTAGATATATGAACTAGATTATATTTTAATTATTTTTACTGGAACTGTTGTCTTCATTAATGTTTGAATAAACCTGTTATTTAGCCACTGCTTAAATGTTTACTTCAACAAAGTAATTCTGTTACTAAAACGTTTATTTAAATTGCACATAAGGCAATTTATATGCTTGTACAACTCTTTTTGAGCGTTGATTTTATTAAATCAAGTTAAACTTAGTTTCTTTTTCAGCCAATTGAAATCTTTAATCTTGGTTTCACTTTGGTCATTTTGGTGCATTAATGTTCTTTTCAGGAATTCAAATTAAGTTTAGTCTTAAGAACAACATTAAGGAAAAATAAGACCATTCTGAAGAGTTTTTGCGAATACAAAATGCTCCTAATACTGAGGTTGGAGCGTGTGAATGTCAGATGTTGATGATTGTTGGCTGTTTTCAGGTGGATCTTCAGTTTCCGAAGCTGGTTTCTGACGGCGCTCGGGATCTGATCTCGAAGCTGCTGCGGCACAGTCCATCCATGCGTCTGCCGCTGCGCAGCGTGATGGAGCACCCGTGGGTCAAAGCTAACTCACGCAGAGTCCTGCCGCCCGTCTGCAACCCACATCACTGACCAGCGCTCCGCTCAAGGACCTGAGTGAGACACGCAGGGCTGCTGAATGTGAAGCGTTACTGTGTGAAAAACACCTGATCCAGGGCCCCATTCACCCGGTGTCTGTGTATATAAGGGCAACATTAACTGGATATAAACTTACTTAATTTGTGACCATTAATGAGCCCAGATGTAAACGAACTTTGAGGTTTGTTCTCTTCTGTTTTAAACTTGTCTTGTGTAGCTGTAGTTCTGCTGTTCTGTTCATATTCATGTTTTACAGTCTATGAATGTCTGTCTGTCTTACACTGAACCTATTAAATATTAAAAAGAGTTTTAAGTATGTTTGGTGTTTTAGTTTTTTGATTTGCATTCAAATCATGCGTTCAGACTTAGATGTAGCTTTCTGTATCATTTTGTTTTTTTTTTTTTGTTTTTTCTGAAACCACTGCTGGTAACATTAAACAGTTGTTTTAACTTCCATATCCTTCAAAAGTGTATTAGTAATTTGCTAGTAGTTTTTAAAAGTTTGTGGTAGTTTGTGGCTTCTACTAGAATGACCTGGTTGGTTTATAACTACTGGTGAAATAACTTAGAGCAGTAGTTCACCCAAAAATTTAAATTGTCATTTATTCACTTTCATGTTGTTCCAAACCTGTTAAACACAAGATATTGAAGAATGTTGGTAACCAAAGAGTTGATGGTAGCCATTGATTTCCTAAATAAATGTCATAAATAAATATATATACATACATAAAACTACAGAATTGTCTTTTCTGGATGAACTGTAACTTTAACTTGTATATAAATATTAGATTTGATTCTTCAGATCTAGTTCTACAGAGCGGTTTTCGTTCTTGGCGAGGTTTGGTGATCAGGAGTGAAGCGGTCAGTGACTCTGCGGTCATCCGCGAGCGTTTAGCGGAGAAATGAAGAGGTCGCGCCGCAATAATTATCTGCACTCGCACAAATGCTCCCACATATATTCTGGGAGATTATATTATTATAATTAATTAGATTAAAGATTTATAATTTCTTTTGTAAAGCTATCTTACAGCTTTCACTGATTTTCCTAAATGTCGAGAGGCGTCCTGCTGCGCGGTGTCTCAGCGGTAGCGTGGCCGAGCGGTCTAAGGCGCTGGATTAAGGCTCCAGTCTCTTCGGGGGCGTGGGTTCGAATCCCACCGCTGCCACATCTCTTTTATGCAGTCTGATATGAACTCTGATGGATCCCCAACATTCCGTGCGCTAGTGATGATGGCGATGAAGCTCGAAAACCTTGCGAATTATTTGTTTCGAAGCAGTGGATCGGATCGCGAATCAAACTGCTGAAGTCACGTGGTTTCAGATTGTTTCGAGGTCGCCCCCCAGCGGTGAACCATTGAATCAGCGTCTGTGCAGATCGAGGCGGGGCTGCACCTTGGGCGGGGCTGCACGTGTCGCCCCGCCTATAACTGTTCTCATTGGTTAGTGGCATCAAGTCATAACGTCGATTCTAGCGGTTTTTCATTTAGGCTGTTCTTCGCTGCATGGTGAGTACAGGCGAGCTACATCTCTTGTCTAATTTGTTAAATTACAATTTTTAATTGTAAAGTGGCGTTTAGTGTGTTGTTAAAAGGAAATGTGAAGTAGTTTCAAAATAAAATCACATAACTTTACTCAACCATGTCACGCAAGGTGTGAAGGTCTGCTTTTAAAATAACCAGGGCTGCGTTTCCCAAAATCATCGTAACGTTAGGCCTAATGCCACCTTCACGTTCTATCGGAAATTTGATAATTCTCACTATTGAAGTTGTGATTACGAAATGGAAGAGCGTTCTTGTTTATCTAGGAAACTCGTATTTACGATAATTCCGAGAGCACTTGAAGCCAGCATTAGAAACGCTGGTGTGTGTGGTTTTGGTGGGATTATGATTAGGATATAGTGTTCCCAAAATAAGCCCCTTAAAAAGAAATACAGTGGCAAAACTGAACCAACAGAAGTAATATAGGACAAGTTCATATTAACAATAGCTACACAAATTTATATTGTTTTTCTGTGAATAAAATTATTAAATGTAAAATATTTAGATTTTATTATTATTATTATTAACTATACATCTATTAAAATAAACAGTAAACTACATTTAATAAGAATAATTCAACAAAAAAGTATGATTAAGTTTAACAGTCCTTGAAAGTAGAGCTCGTTTTTTATATTACATACTGTTATGCTGCTATACAGTATATGCACTAGAGCAGGTGCTAAATCCTGCTCCTGGAGGACCACTGTCCTGCAGAGTTCAGCTCCGTCCCCAATAAACACACCTGAACCAGCCAATCAAGATCTTATTAGGCATACTAGAAACTTCTAGGCAGGTGTGTTGAGGCAAGTTAGAGCTAAATTCTGCAGGACAGTGGCCCTCCAGGACCGACTTTGGACACCCCTGCACGAGTAAAAAAAAAAAAAAAAAAACATTTTATGCTAATACTGATTCTCTGTATTTCCTTTTTTTGCAGAGCCTTGTCATTGTTATCCCCACCCCTCCATCTCTCTCCTCTCTTTTGTTGTTCTTCATTTTATAACCCAACAGCTCTTTTAAGAGCCATTTAAGCAAGGGGAAATGTGAGCAGTATTTAAAAAACTGCACTAGTGAGTGCCCATTCTGCAATTACACCAGTATGCCACAACTGTATTATCACATCAAAAATCACTTTCAGTGGGCAGTGCAACATCATGGTGAGTTTAACTGTCTTTTGCTTATGTCACTTTAGTTAAAGTTCAATATGGTGCCGAACCAGCCAGCAATGCACTGCATGCTTCTGATTTAATTGCTTATGAATTTGTAGTAGAATGTTTAATTTTAAAGCTCAGGTAAACTTCATTTTCTGCATTCCGCACATTGACCATGGGTCTTTGTTGCTCAAATCACAAAAAAAATGTGCTTGCTCATGGATGGTGCTGATGAAAATTCTGTCTTGCGACTGTCCACCGTCCAGAGCAAAATGCAAACAAGGGAAGGTTCAATTTAGGCAATTCTCAACAAACTTATTTTCTTTTTTTACCCTTTCAGATTTCACCATTTTAAAATGTGGTCCAAATTTGCTGAAGGACATCGCCACCCAGTCTTCCTCCTCGGTCCAGCAGCCGCTGCCTGAGTCTTCCTCGGTCCAGCAGCCGCAGCCTCAGTCTTCCTCCTCAGTCCAGCAGCCGCTGCCTCAGTCCTCCTTGGTCCAGCAGCCGTAGCCTCAATCTTCCTCCTCAGTCCAGCAGCCGCTGCCTCAGTCTTCCTCGGTCCAGCAGCCGCTGCCTCAGTCTTCCTCCTCAGTCCAGCAGCCGCTGCCTCAGTCTTCCTCGGTCCAGCAGCCGCTGCCTCAGTCTTCCTCGGTCCAGCAGCCGCTGCCTCAGTCTTCCTCGGTCCAGCAGCCGCTGCCTCAGTCCTCCTTGGTCCAGCAGCCGTAGCCTCAATCTTCCTCCTCAGTCCAGCAGCCGCTGCCTCAGTCTTCCTCGGTCCAGCAGCCGCTGCCTCAGTCCTCCTTGGTCCAGCAGCCGTAGCCTCAATCTTCCTCCTCAGTCCAGCAGCCGCTGCCTCAGTCTTCCTCGGTCCAGCAGCCGCTGCCTCAGTCTTCCTCCTCAGTCCAGCAGCCGCTGCCTCAGTCTTCCTCGGTCCAGCAGCCGCTGCCTCAGTCTTCCTCGGTCCAGCAGCCGCTGCCTCAGTCTTCCTCGGTCCAGCAGCCGCTGCCTCAGTCCTCCTTGGTCCAGCAGCCGTAGCCTCAATCTTCCTCCTCAGTCCAGCAGCCGCTGCCTCAGTCTTCCTCGGTCCAGCAGCCGCTGCCTCAGTCCTCCTTGGTCCAGCAGCCGTAGCCTCAATCTTCCTCCTCAGTCCAGCAGCCGCTGCCTCAGTCTTCCTCGGTCCAGCAGCCGCTGCCTCAGTCTTCCTCCTCAGTCCAGCAGCCGCTGCCTCAGTCTTCCTCGGTCCAGCAGCCGCTGCCTCAGTCCTCCTCCTCAGTCCAGCAGCCGCTGCCTCAGTCTTCCTCGGTCCAGCAGCCGCAGCCTCAGTCTTCCTCCTCAGTCCAGCAGCCGCTGCCTCAGTCTTCCTCCTCAGTCCAGCAGCCGCTGCCTCAGTCTTCCTCGGTCCAGCAGCCGCTGCCTCAGTCCTCCTTGGTCCAGCAGCCGTAGCCTCAATCTTCCTCCTCAGTCCAGCAGCCGTAGCCTCAGTCTTCTTCCTCAGTCCAGCAGCCGCTGCCTCAGTCTTCCTCGGTCCAGCAGCCGCTGCCTCAGTCCTCCTTGGTCCAGCAGCCGCTGCCTCAGTCTTCCTCGGTCCAGCAGCCGCTGCCTCAGTCTTCCTCCTCAGTCCAGCAGCCGCTGCCTCAGTCTTCCTCGGTCCAGCAGCCGCTGCCTCAGTCTTCCTCCTCAGTCCAGCAGCCGCTGCCTCAGTCTTCCTCGGTCCAGCAGCCGCAGCCTCAGTCTTCCTCCTCAGTCCAGCAGCCGCAGCCTCAGTCTTCCTCCTCAGTCCAGCAGCCGCAGCCTCAGTCTTCCTCCTCAGTCCAGCAGCCGCTGCCTCAGTCTTTTGTGTTTGGAGTTCACGCAAAAGATGAAGACAATGACTGGTAACCAAACAGTTGGTGGTCCCCATCGACTTCCATTGTATTGGGGGGAAAAAATACTATGGAAGTATATACATGTACAGTCATAGACCAAAATTTTTGGGTGAACTATCCTTTTACGCAGCTCCTTGGCTGGAGTATACTTACTTTTGTAGATGTGCTTACAGTGTTCAGAATGTTAATACTCTCAGCTGTTGTTGTATTTATTATTACATGTATTTATTATAACAGTTTCTTCCCCCAGGCAATCCAACTTATGAACAGTTAAATGCTCCCCCCCCCCCCCATTATGCAATAACAATGTGCAATGACCTTATATTTATTTGCTACCACCTCCATCCTTGTACATCCCTGTATCACCTTTCATTCCATCCCATTCTATCATCTATTGCACAGCTGTATCTACAATAATTTATGTTTCAATTATTTTATTTTTTTGTTTATTTATATTTATATATGTGTATTTTTTTTATTCTCATCTTATTTTTATTGTCTGTGTGTCGTTGTTGTCTCTGTAAACTGGAAGCATATGACACTAAAACAAATTCCTTGTATGCGCAAGCATACTTGGCAATAAAAGCTCTTTCTGATTCTGATTCTGAAGAAAGTGTGTAAAGGATGTTAATGTTTAACCAGAGATTTATATCTACAAAAAGATGTGTTATATACAGATGTACAAATTTCACCTTTCTTTATCAGTATTAAACTTTCATACCTAAATAAATAACAAGGAAATAATTGTATTGGCATGTTATTCATATACAAACAATGCTGGTATTTTTACCATAAGCTTTTCATTGTCAAGTAAATCCAAAAATTATTAATTTGTTAACAATATGGTTCATTAGTTAACATGAACTAATAATGAACTGCACTTATAAAGCATTTATAAATCTTTGTTAATGTTAATCTCAACATTTACTAATACATTATTAATCTTGCTAACATTAGTTAATGCTCTGTTAACTAACATGAACAAACAATAAACAACTGTATTTTCAATAACTAACGTAAACGAAGATTAGTAAATACAATAACAAATGTATT
Source organism: Spinibarbus caldwelli (assembly GCA_039654775.1). Classification (NCBI taxonomy): domain Eukaryota; kingdom Metazoa; phylum Chordata; class Actinopteri; order Cypriniformes; family Cyprinidae; genus Spinibarbus; species Spinibarbus caldwelli. The sequence goes on along the minus strand of CM077247.1, from coordinate 817,350 downwards.
GCTCATGGTTAGTTCATGTTAGTTAATACATTAATGTTTAATGAACCTTATTGTAAAGTGTGACCATTAATTTTAATAACATCTTAAGACATGACACTTGCTGAGAATATTTAACTTTTATTTAAATGTTAATAATACATGTAACAGTAAAGCATATACTGAAATTAAAATAAAAAACGACCATAAATAACTTATAAGTGGTAAATGACCAATGCACATGAATAGAAATAACTTAAAACTTAAGTTGTAAATAAACTATATTCGTTGACATTGCGATTGCAATGTGACAAGTCAAAAGCAGTAATTGGATTCTTGCGTGGAAATGTACATAATGAAACGTTTTCCAAAAATTAACAAATTTACAATGTATTGTTTCATACTATATATTTTTACTATATATTTTTACCAGGTACTATATATTTTTACCAGGTATAAGTAATTAACGGGTTCACAGTTTTGTTTTATATAATTAAGTATTAATACCATGTAGGCCTATTGTTTCAACCGCATTTCCTATTTACCGCGGCGTCGACGTCATTACTTTGTCACTAACCAATGAGAATCATTGTGGGCGGGGCGACACGTGCAGCCCCGCCCCAGGTGCAGCCCCGCCTCGATCTGCAGGCTGCAGCCGGGTGTACTTGCCTGATCTCGGATCAGTTTATAAATTTGTAGACATTTTAATGACATTTGTGAAATTAAAAGGAAGAGTAGTAGTTAATAGTCTCTTATTAGTCTTTATAATACAAACAAAACAAGCCTTAGTAAATTAATAAAATATATTATACAGATACTTCATATTTAATGGTTTTGGATGATGTTAATTGTAAGAAAACGTTTGGAATGGTTTTGTAAAAACGCGTTTTGGTCTGAGTTTTAGTTGCATTTACACAGTTTTGACCAGCAGGCGTCACCAGCGTGCGGTGTTTCGAGCGCTTCGAATCAGTGAATCATTTTGTGAAGCATCTGGTTCAGTTGATTCGAAGCCTCGAAAAGGTTTGTTTCTCCCATCACTTTTTTTCCAACTTTTTCTTTTTATTAAACAGTATTAACATTAAAGCTAAAAGCAATGCAATTACACACAGACACAAAAGAAGCAACAACTGAAAACTCATCTCTTTCAGCACTACTTGACTTCATCCTAAAAAAAAAAAAAAATTCTTTCTCTTTATTTATTCCTTTCCTTTCTAGCTTGTACTTATTTGAACAATGCCTGAGACTTGTTGTTACAAGCACTTCCTCTGTCTGATTGCCTCTTCAAGATGAATCGCTTTATGTATTCCCCAATTGTAAGTCGCTTTGGATAAAAGCGTCTGCTAAATGACTAAATGTAAATGTAAAAGAAAAGAAAGGGGAAAAACTAAAAATATACATAGAAACACTGCCGTGAAGTTTCGAATCTTTTGTTTCGAATCAGTGATTCGGAGCGCGTATCTAAAACTGCCAGATTCACGCGATTTCAGTAAACGAGGCGTTTATTGGGTCATAATTGTTTCGAATAGCTCGCCTTTCGTAGTGTTTATATGCTTTTTATCCGTATTTCACATTTATATCACATTTCTATAATAAAAGGAAGAGCTGATTAACCAGCCTGATTAAAAAAAAAGCAAGCCCTGCAAAATAATAATTATACAGACTCCTCATATTTCATGGTATCTGGTCATCTGTTAATAATTGCATTAAATAGATTTCACCCTCAGTAATTTGCAATCGGTTTGTAAAAAGTGTTTTATGCATCTGTTGAATTTACACCAGCGAATCAGTGAATCATTTTGCGAATCAATCGGTTCAGTTGATTCAAAGTTTGAAAAGCTTCGCTTCTCCCACACAGCACAACAGAAGAGATGTTTTGTCTCATTGGGTCTCTTTATTGAACGGAAAATTAATTTGTTGGAGAAAAGTGTGGTTGTTACCACAGAAATGTCATTTTAGGAATAAGATTAAAGAAGCTTATTAATCGATTTTATCCAGCAAACCATTATTTACAAAAATTTAAAAAGGAATAAATGTACATTGTATTTTTTGTGATGAATATGAGGAACCTGCCTTGCACTTATTTTGGCCCTGTATATACTCAGGTACACTGTGGTGTAAGGTCTGGGAATTTATTAGCGAAGATATTCAGTTTCTTCAGTCTTCTGGGAAAATGTACTCTCTGGTTTTATCCTGACCAAGAGGAACAGTACTTTTACTTAATTCATTTACTTATTCTGTTCAAGTTTCACATTCAGAAGTGTAAATTTACCAATAAAAACCCAATTTTATGGTTTTGTTGACTTAAATATGTATATATGAAGAGTTTATGTGCAAAAACAGACAACTCAGTTTTTTGCAATTTTCAAAAATCATG
>CM077247.1:795000-810000 GCA_039654775.1 Spinibarbus caldwelli | reverse complement strand
AATATGATCATATTTTCTTGACCTAGTAAGGACTCTAGCCGCTGCATTTTGGACTACCTGTAGCTTGTTTATTGAAGATGCAGGACAACCAGCTAGCAGTGCATTACAATAGTCCAGTCTAGAGGTCATGAATGCATGAACTAGCTTTTCTGCATCAGAAACAGGTAACATGTTTCGTAGCTTGGCAATGTTTCTAAGATGGAAGAATGCTGTTTTTGTAACATGGGAAATATGATTTTCAAAAGACAAGTTGCTGTCTAATATAACACCCAGATTTTTGACTGTAGAGGAAGTAACAGTACATCCGTCTAGTTGCAAATTATAATCCAAGAGATTCTGTGTACTGTTTTTTGGTCCAATAAGTAATATTTCTGTCTTATCTGAATTTAATAGGAGAAAATTACTGGTCATCCAATCTTTTACATTTTTAACACACTCTGTTAGCTTAGATAATTTAGAAGTTTCATCTGGTCTTGTTGAGATATATAGTTGAGTATCATCAGCATAACAATGGAAACTAATCCCGTATTTTCTAATAATATTACCAAGGGGCAACATATATATTGAAAATAGCAGAGGACCTAGGACAGATCCTTGTGGTACTCCATATTTTACTGGTGATAATTGAGATGACTCCCTGTTTAAATAAACAAAGTGGAAGCGATCAGACAGGTAGGATCTAAACCATCTTAAAGCCTGCCCTTGAATACCCGTATAATTTTGTAATCGATCTATGAGTATGTCATGATCTATAGTGTCGAACGCAGCACTAAGATCAAGTAAAACTAGCAATGAGATGCAGCCTTGGTCTGATGCAAGAAGCAAGTCATTTGTAATTTTAACAAGTGCAGTTTCTGTACTATGGTGGGGCCTGAAACCTGACTGAAATTCTTCATAGAGATCATTTTTTTGCAAAAAAGAGCACAACTGAGCAGATACAACTTTTTCTAAAATTTTAGACATAAACGGAAGATTAGAAATGGGTCTGTAATTTGCTAGTTCATTAGGATCTAGTTGTGGTTTTTTAATAAGAGGCTTAATAACCGCCAGCTTGAATGATTTTGGAACGTGACCTAAAGATATCGATGAGTTAATAATATTGAGAAGCGGTTCTTCTGCTACAGGTAACAACTCTTTCAGTAATTTAGTGGGTACAGGATCTAATAGGCATGTTGTTGGTTTAGATGCATTGATAACTTTATTTAGCTCTTCCTGTCCTATAGTTGTAAAGCACTGCAGTTTTTCTTTGGGTGCAATGAATGGAGCTGAAGTACTAGACGCTGCAGAATCTACATTTGTTATTGTATTTCTGATGTTATCTATCTTATCAGTGAAGAAATTCATAAAGTCATTACTATTAAATTGTGAGGGAATATTTAGATCGGGTGGCGTCTGTTTATTTGTTAATCTAGCCACTGTGCTAAATAAAAACCTTGGATTGTTTTGGTTATTTTCTATGAGTTTGCGGATATGCTCTGCCCTGGAAGCTTTTAAAGCCTGTCTATAGTTGGACATACTGTTTTTCCATGCAATTCTAAAAACTTCCAAGTTAGTTTTTCTCCATTTGCGCTCAAGTTTACGAGTTTCTTTCTTGAGAGAATGGGTATTACTGTTGTACCATGGCGCAGTACGTTTTTCTCTAACCTTTTTCAATTTGATGGGCGCAACAACTTCTAATGTATTAGAGAAGATAGTGCCCATGTTGCTAGTCATTTCATCTAGTTCATGTGTATTTATGGGTACACAGAGCAGTTGAGATAAATCAGGCAGGTTATTTTTGAATCTATCTTTAGTGGTTGGAACAATAGTTCTTCCTGGACGATAACGCGGAGCCATATAGTTAATATCAGTAATACTCAGCATGCACGATACTAGGAAATGGTCAGTAACATCATCACTTTGAGGTACGATATCTATGTCAGTAAGATCAATTCCATGTGATATAATTAAATCTAGCGTATGATTAAAACGATGAGTGGGCCCAGTGACGTTTTGCTTGACTCCAAAAGAATTTATTAGGTCAGTAAACGCAAGTCCTAACGCATCATTTGTATTATCGACGTGAATGTTAAAATCTCCAACAATTAGCGCTTTATCAACAGTAACCAATAGGTCTGAGAGGAAATCTGCAAATTCTTTTAAGAAATCTGTATACGGCCCTGGCGGTCTATACACAGTAGCCAGAGCAAGAGACAGGAGAGATTTCTTTTGCATATCTGACAGTGTAACATTAAGCAGAAGCAATTCAAATGAGTTAAACCTGTATCCTGTTTTCTGGGTAACATTGAGAATATCACTATATATTGTTGCAACACCGCCTCCACGGCCAGTCTGACGGGGCTCATGCTTATAACAGTAGCTTGGTGGAGTAGACTCATTTAGACCAATATAATCATTTGGTTTGAGCCAGGTTTCAGTCAAGCAGAGCACATCAAAACTATTATCTGTGATCATTTCATTTACAATAACAGCTTTGGGTGCGAGTGATCTAATGTTTAGGAGCCCAAGCTTTAAAAATTGCTTTTGTTTATTTGTTTTGCATTTTTCTGGTTTAATCACGATTATATTATTTCTAGATCCTGCATTAAATTTATATTTATATTTTGGCTTCACTGTTCGGGGAACAGACACAGTCTTTATAGCTTGGACAGCACAAGTATTTCTATCATTTAAGTGGGTAGAACAAAAGTCATCATAGCAGTTATTTGTGAATGGTCTTACTAGTCAGATGGAGCGTAGAGTCCTGGAGATGTTGTCCGACAGGAGTTCTGCTCCGACTCTGCTGGGGTGCAGGCCATCAGCGCGGAAAAGCCTAGGACGCTCCCAGAAAAGATTCCAATTATTTACAAAGAGCAGTTTCTGTTCTTTACACCATGACAATAACCACTCATTTAAAGCAAAAAGTCTACTGAACCTTTCGTGTCCTCGTCGATACGTGGGAAGCGGTCCAGACACGATGATCGTCGCCGCGGATGATGCGCTGCGCACCGTCTCGATCAGGCTCCTGAAGTCCGTCTTCAGTGTCTCCGTCTGCCGCAGCCTGGTGTCGTTCACCCCCGCGTGCAGCACGATCGCGCTGATGCTCTCGTCGTCCTTCAGGATCGCGGGTATCTGCGCAGAAACATCGAGAACACGAGCGCCAGGGAAACAGTGAGTGTGTGCTTTACCTTCAGCTAACGTAGCACGGACGTGCCGGACGATGGAGTCTCCGACGATCACAGCGTCGCGTTCCGTCTCGCGGAGGGGGGCGAAGCGGTTCCGGGTGGAGATCTCGAAGACCGGAGGCGGCGGAGGGGGAGAGGTCCTCGCCCGGGGCCTGGCTCGCGTCTTCCGCTGCTGCTGCACCCAGGGTCCGTGGTGTCCCGGCGCCGGAGTGAAGGACATCTGGGAAGATCGCGTCCTGGGTGCACAGGATCTGTGCAGAGAAACACACGGAGTAGAGGTGGTGGGAGTGTTAGCGGCGCGCTGTATACTTACCCCGGACTTGTGAGCGTCAGCCCGGGATGTTTCCAGCGCGGCTCTCCGCTCTCTCAGCTGGGCCTGCTTCTCCACCAGCTCACGGATCTGCTTCTCCACGGCCTCCAGCTCCAGCTGCACCGAATGCAGCTCGAACGTGTCCTCGCCTGCACTCAAAGGTAGACACACATCCGCCATTAAAGCAAGTAGCAGTGAGTAAAACAATGGTAATGTGTGTGAATAGAGTATTAGCAATGGAAGCGAGATTAGCGGCAACCTTCCTTGGTTGCCGCTAATGCAACCACGCTGGCGATGCTAACGGGCTATAAGCTAATAGCGGACTCTGGAAATCAAAATAAAACTAGTGATAACAAGGCGCTTTGATTGTTTTTGTTGTAGAATACGATAGGGGATATATTCACACGTTATAGAAACGAAAATGATGGTGTGTAAAATAGATTTCAGGATTAGAAAATAGTCGATAAAGAATTAACTTGACGGAGCTCAAACTCAAAACACGCAGCAGCAACAAACAGGAAGTCACGTGTCCATAATACTTAATACCAAGATAGCCTAATACTTTTCTCTAAAGAAACAGGATTCTCTGAATTATCGTCATTTATATCGTTATCGCAATAAATACCAGAAATATCATGATGTATTTTTAAGCCCATATCGCCCATCCCTAATCCACAGTCTTCTCATTAAAAATGATCCGGAGTATAAGTCATGTTTTCTGGTGTTTCTTCTGACAGCTCCAGCTGGGAGCTCCAGCGCTGATGTTCAGATCCCGGAGTCCACGGACCACGATCACAGAGAGGAGGAGATGGACATCAGCCTCACTGAGGAGCAGCTCACCGCAGAGACGAAGGAGGAGCCGGAGGAGGAGCAGCCTGGGAAAGAGGAGGAGGAGGATGCAGAGATGGAGGAGCTGAAGGAGGAGGGAGACGCAGGGAACAGCAGTAAATCCTCAGGGAAGATCCGAGAGGAGAACCGCAACACTGACTCCCAGAAACCCTCCAGCGTCAAGCAGAAGACCAGAGAGCGACTGAGGGAAGGTACGAGAACAAACCGTCAGAGATCTGCCTATTATATTGATCATTTCTGGCCTGTTTGTGTGTTGTACTGATTATGTTTTATACTGATGCACCGAAATTAATTTTTAGTGAAGTTTTCATTTAGCCAAATACTGTAACCAAAAATGTGGGTAATTTGAACTGTGTTTTCAGATGGTAAATTTAACCAGTCATGCACTGTAAAAAATGATTTTTCAAAGCTATAAATAAAACAAAGATTATTAGAGAATGTTTTTCAAGAAAATAGTACTTCAGAATGTCATGTGTATTTCGTGTCTTTACTTCCTGTAATTATTGTGAAATTTATGAGCAATTTCTGAGTGAAAATGGTTTGAGTAAATCCTACACCAAATTATTTTCAGTCGAGGTCTCCTGCAGCAAGTCGCATCTTGATGTTTCAGTCAAACAAATTGTAAATGTTACTATAGCATGATTTTTGGTCATGCTGTTATAGTTTATTTATGTTTTGGGTGTGAAATAGATACTGACAGTGAAAATGCCTCATTTTCGGTGCATCACTAGATGTAGGTTTTACTGCTGGTATTAGTAAAGCCATCAATCATATACAAGCATGTATCTAGTTATAGTGATTATTTTTTTCACTGAACTGCATCGTTTCCTCGGGCCTTGTAATAAAGGGGAAATGCTTAAGTTATTTTATAATGTTTCATGAGGTGCACTTATAATCTTAGCTTTTTTATCATCAAAACTAGTCATAATTTAGATATAAATGTTCATTTTTACCCTGAATTTAGCCTCTGATTTAAATGCTCTGTTGGAAGGGGCGTGTCTACTGTGAGACTACAATATAAACGCCCACTGTGATTGTCTAACATCTTTGCATATGAAATGAGCATAACATATGCAACTCTTTTGAAAACCTTTACTGATTTTTCAGTATAACAGCCACCAAAATTAACTAATGGTGAAAAGTGTTGATCATTGCATTATATTTAGATTGACTCCTGTTGCATCAAGTGTTGCAGCGCTGTAAGTTCACGCTCTGGTTTCATTGGTGTGTTATTGTGTGTGTTTTATTAGAGTACACTCTGGAGGACTCAGATCTGGAGGGTCTCAGCGACATCACCGTGAGTTCGGTCCACACCAGCGATCTGTCCTCATTCGAGGGAGACAGCGAAGAAGACGAGCAGCCGTCTGAATCCACTGAGGAGGGAGAGATCAGCTCTGAGGGTGAGAAGAGCATCACATGATCAGTCACTGTGTGTCACTGCAGCACTCGAACACATGTAGGGTTGGGAATCAAAAATCAATTCCAATTCCAGAATCGGATACTTAAGGTCAGGAATCGGATACTTGTTGTAAAATTAAAATTTCGATTCCACCAATCAATCACTGTGTGCATCTTTTTTTAGGTGGCTAAAAGGGGCTGTTAAAAATGTATGTCTTTGAATCATTCATTCAAGAGATTCATTCAAAAACACTGATTCATCCAGTAATGAAACAAGTAAATCTTGAGTGAGTCACTGAATCGTTCATTCATAAATTCCATGAGATTTTTAGTTGTCTAATATTTTTTCTTTAGAAATGTGAGAGAACTACAACCTCCATTACAAAAAAAAAAGTCTGAATTTCTCCAGAATGGTGCAGCTCTATTTTGCACACAAACAGCTCTTAATCGAGTCCAGTTTTTATGTAGCCGGCTGATTTTTGTTCATGGTGTTCAGCAGCAATTAAATGTTTTGCAAAAAGAGACCCAGAATAAATATGTTTGATATCTAAATTTTTAACTTCATTTTTTTTTTAAAACCACATTGGAGTTGAAACTGGGATTCGATAAGAATCTGAATCGATAAGCAGAATCGAAATCAGAATTGATAAAATTCAAGTGTGTGTGTAGATGAAGGAGGGCAGAAGACACCGACTGGAGACGACTCTGAGAAGAAGCCCCGCAGTGTGAGACAGGGATACGTTCACAAACCCTTTCTTTACTCGCGCTACTACAGCGACTCTGATGACGAGGTGACTGTGGAGCAGCGCAGACGCTCGGTGGTAAGAACAACTCTAGTGACCCTAACAATAGGCCTCATTCACAAAACACCAGCAGAATTGTGTATAACACCGTTCATGTAAATTTTTGTATAAAGCACTGAGTGTACCAAAATGCTGTACAGTTTAAAAAATAAAATAAAACGGGGCTCTACAGTGCGACCATTTCAGTTGCATTTGCGACTGAAAACTACTGCGTGCGACTATGAAAATATATTTAGGAGCACCTGTGCAACTGACCCGATCAGCATACTGGTGTTTGTGCTGAGGGAGCTTCAAAGGGTTCTGATGTACTGACAACGTGTTTTTGCAGCTTTGAGTGATGTATCACAGACATATCCTCTCATTATAACAAACAAAGTGTAGACAGAGTGTAAATAAGAGATTCACTGTGCAGTGTAGAGAGCTGCGTTGATTATAATGGAGTTTTGTGAGATCGCGATGAACTAAGAGGAGTGACAGCTTTTAATGATTATTAAGGGAGTTTGCAAATGTGATTGATTTAATACAACAGTACATTAAAAAGGAAGTTAATATTAAGTGACTTATATTGTCTGACTACAACACTATTGCCTTATTTTATTCTATTTCGTCAACGAAAATAGTTTTAAACAGTCATCTCCATTCAAACACAGCGTTGTTTCGTTTATGAATGAACTGCGTTTTTAACCGAATCTAGTGAGTCCATGATTCAATTACCCATGCGTCGTTCCAGTCACTGCACCGGTGTGGATATTTACTGCCTATGTCTTGGAATATATGACCCAAATTAGAATTTTCACCGTAATTTGCCACCTTAACAAGTAAGTAACAAGTCTGCCACGTTTGTTCTGCCCAACTGAGGAAAAAAGCATTACAATAAATCGCGCTACCAACAGTGATTAAATCTAAAGATCAGTTAGCTCATGTCACATCTAACTGTGCAAAGTATTATTATTATACTTTGTTCTCAAATTATTAATGTTAACAACATCAGCATTGCGTGACTATGAGTATAATATTAGTGTGTAGATTTCAATTTCTGTACAGTCTAATATCTAATTGTCATACCATTCAAATTTCATATTAAGAAATTCTTTTAATCCAAAAAGCAAATTAGTCTTCCTTCAAACTGGTTCTATTTAAAATACAAAAACTTGTGTAATCCCACGTTGGCTATCTGTAATCAGAACCACATTTAAAACTGGAATATAATTTAATTTCATTCACATGTGTTTCATAAACACATAATCCTTTCTGGATTACAATCCGCCATCAAAATGATAAGTTTAATTATTCGAGTTGCTGTGAGAAAAGGCTATAAATGATCCTCACGTGCCATAGCCTTGTAGCCGGGAAAACTTCTTCATGTTTACAGACGTGACGTAATGACGCAGTGCCATGCTCGAATTTCCCGTGGAAACCTACCCGTGCCACTCAAATTAGAAAACATTATTATAAGCTAACCGTTGTGAATCGGGCTAAAGTAAGGCGATAGTTTTGAACACTGGCTGGTTATGTACTTTCTCAAATATTGATTTCGGATCATTTTTAACCAAAAAAAAAGTTACGGACTGCAGCTTTAAAAAACTTATTCTTATTCTACTTATTCTACTTTTTATTCTGCTGTTTTAATTAGAAATGTTAAAAAGCTTATAAATATATTTTTTGAATTTGATAAATAAAAGATTATATACTTTTAATAAAGTTAGAAAAATGCCATTACAAAGCTAAAAACAAAATTCCCTGTAAATCACTTTGAGTCAAATATCATCTTGTAATGGGAAGGTTAATTTATCAAAATTTTTAATTACTGATTAGAAGGTGCTCCTAAATTTTTGACCGTGCTCGTAAATTTATTAAATTAGGAGCACAAGCGCTCCTGAAAAGAAAAGTAAGCGTAGAGCCCTGTAAAATAAAAAAGACATTTATATATAATAATTATATATAATAATAGAAAAATCTTGTTTATCATCGTAAAGCTGCTTTGAAACAGTCTGTATTGTATAAGCGCTGTATAAATAAAGGTGATTTGAAATATCATTAGAAAAAATGAAATAAAAAGAATAAATTCAATAAATTTCATGTTCATATTTTAAAGATGTTACTTGGTTGCATGAAAAAAATTGTCCACTATCTTCCAAACACACACAAATGGTACGGAAAACATACAAACATTTTGTGCTCTTTTAGGTAAACTGAAACACTTTTTCTCAGAGATGTGTTTAACTGATATATTTAAAAAAGTATCTCCTGAATGAATTTTAAAACTTTTGTAGTATATTAATTTTTAATATTTTATATAGTTTTTTTTTTATTAATTGTATGATGTAGTGTTAGAAAAACAATTCATGAATAAATACATTTAGGCAAACTGATAACATTGTATTTTAATAACACTGCTTATTGTAATATATAGTAACAACAAAATTAATAAAATGTGAAAATACAAACATTTAAACTGCACATAAAGCAGTGTATATAATAATAATAATGTTACAATACCTTTTAATGATTAAATTATGTTTCTAATCCAAAGTGTTTTTAAATATAAACATTTAAACTGTGGCTCTCATAAAAACGGCATTGACGATTCTTAGGATTTAAGAATCAATATTTGTTCATCAAAATAAAAACTCATTTAAAACAGAAAATCCACATTTTCAAAAAAAATTGTTCTAATTATTGTTGTGATGCACAATTTTCATCTGGTTTTTGTTGTTGTTTTCAAAGTCCAAAACATTCCGATCTGATATAATTTTCTTACTTTACTTTCACTCCGCAGGCCAAAGACAAAGAGGAGCGTCTGTTGAAGCGGCAACAGAACCGCGAACGAATGGAGGAGAAACGCAGACTGAGAGCCGCTCAGAACGAGGAACAGGGTATCTGCATTTACTTGTGTGTGTGTGTGTGTGTGTGTGTGTGTGTGTGTGTGTGTGTGTGTGCATGCACTTGTACAACTATTTTTGAGTTTTAGAGTACTGGAATAAGCACAAAATTGTAAAGTGAGGACATTTTGGCCGGTCCTCACTTTCTGAGAGCCCTTTAAAGGCCTGTTTGAGGGTCAAGATTTGATTTTAGGGGTCAGGTTATAACTGGGTAAAGGGTAGGTTTAGGGTAAGGGTTTGGGTGAGGCACTTAGTTCTGATGGGTAGGGTTTGGGTAAAGAGCTAGAGATTGCTTTGTGTCAATCAATGTCCTCACAAATTAGTTATACAGAGGTGTGTGTGTGTGTGTGTTTGTGTTTCTCCTCACAGATCGGAAGAAACAGGCGAGTCTCTCTGCAGATCAGAGACCTCGAGCCAAAGAGGCTCGAAAAGAGAAGAAGGCCCTAGAGAAGAAAGTGGCTCTGAGGAGACAGAGAAAGAGAGACTCCAGGTTTGTGGGGAAACTTTGGTTCCCTAAAGTCAGCCAATCAGATTGGTGCTCCATAGGATGCATAAACAGACTAGATGGTAAGACACTTCTCATTGACTTTCTTTTCAGAAAAGAGGATGAGAGGAAGAAAAGTGATACTGAAGGTGATTCAGTCAACAAAGATGTAAGTGTCTCTCATTCTCCAGCTCTCTCTCTCTCTGTCTCTTTCTCAGTAGTGAACACTTCTGTCCATCTCTGCAGGTGAAGCCCGCGGGTCTGAAGTCAGTGAGACAGCCGTCTGATCTTGAGGAGCAGCAGCGCAAGAAGACAGACAGTGAGGAGAAAGTCCCTGACAAAAACCGCACATACTCCTCCATCCTGAACCTGGAGCTGCCACCAATAAAACCCTGGAAAACCATTCCGAAAGACTTGCTTTTCAAAGAAATAGAGCGAAAAGTGAGAGAGCACAGTGTCCCTGACGAACGACTCAAGCACAAACTAAAGACGAAGAGCGGAGACACCGACGAGAAAGACGGAGGGACTGCAAAAGGATCAGCTGACGAGAAGAAGGGGTCAAAGGTCAAGCCAGACAGGAAGAGTTCCATGTCTTCCAGAGAAAGCAAGCTGAGTGTGACTGAATCTGTGGATGAAGGGAACCCGAAGAAAGGAAAGACAGCTGTGAACGAGAAGGAGAAACCGAAGGCGAGCAGCAAGGGCGACTCGAAACTACTCCGGCGTTTAGACTCCACCGGCTCTTCAGAGGAAAGGTCAGAGGTCGAGACGGGGTCAGAGGTCAGCCGGAAGAAAGACAAGCAGCCGAAAGAGATTCCCAAGAGGTTAAAGAGTCACCCAGAAGCTAAAGCTGAAGAGAAGTCCAAGGTGCGGACGGAGAGGAAGGATTCATCTGCAGACAAGACTCATCCGCAAAAAGAAACCGAAAGTGACGTCCGAAAGACAGAAACAGGACCGAAGGTTAAATCTCAACTGGAGAAACATAAGTCTAAATCCCAGACTCCCAAATCAGAGAAAAAGATAGAAGCCAAGAGTAAACCAGGAACCCTAGAACAGAAAAAAGACGACCGGAAAACCTCAGAGGAGAAAACTAAGGACGCAAAGGTGAAGAAAACAACTGAGAAGAAGGTGCAGAAAGATTCTGAGAGGAAGTCAGGAGAACCAGCAGATCCAATGGCAATTGCACCTCTATCAGATGATCCTTACGGATCCATAGAGAGCAATGATCCTTATGGAGCCCTGAGTGACATCACTCCTGAATCTGAGGACGAGGAGGCGGTGCTTAAAGAGCCATGCCCACTTTCTGCTGAAGCCGACGCCCTCTTGAGCCTGATGGACGTCCGCCCCTCTGCTTCAGAGATGGCTGTGCAGCAGGAAACAGAGGCGGATATGAAGATGAAAGAAGCGGCTCTTACGCTGCTCTCTATGGATCCAGATATCGCTTGCTCTGATCTCATGGCTGCAGATCCTCAGGGCGCTATGGAGACACTTCCTGTAGGCATTGAGAACACAGGAAGTGTGTTGGAATACTCTGAGACTGAGTCCGCTGTAATCGCTACATCTGCCGCCGCAGCGGAGCCCATGGAGACAGAGGCTCTCGGGTCACAGGAAGTGACATCAGAGGTAAACACATGATGTCATACAGTACCAGTTAAAAGTTTTTTGGACAGTAAGATTTTTCATGTTTTTTAAAGAAGTCTTATTTGAGCCGAAGTACAGCAAAAACACTAATATTGTCAAATTTTTACTATTTAAAATAACTGTTTTCTGTTTGAATATATTTTAAAATGTAATTTATTCCTGTGATTTCAAAGCTGAATTTTTAGCATCATTACTCCAGTCACATGATCCTTCAGAAATCATTCTAATATTCTGATTTGCTGCTCAAAAAACATTTCTGATTATTATTATCTGATTATTATTATTATCAGTATTTAAAACAGTTGAGTAAAAAAAAGATCCAAAGATCAGCATTTATCTGAAATAAAAAGCTTTTGTAACATTATACACTATACCATTCAAAAGCTTGGAGTCAGTATCTTGTTTTTTTTTTGTTTTTTGTTTTTTGGTAAAGAAATTATAGAAATTAATACTTTTATGTAGCAAGGATGCTTTAAATTGATTAAAAGTGATGATAAAGACATTTATAATGCTACAAAAGATTTCTAATAAAAGATAAATGCTGTTCTTCTGAACTTTCTATTCATCAAAGAAAGCTGAGCAGAAGAGACTTCTTTAAAAAAAACAGTAAAAATCTTACTGAAAAAGCCAAAAACATTTGACTGGTAGTGTAGCTTCTACGGTCTCAGATTGTTAGGCTCATATGAAATAAGCAAGTTAACTGCACAGAACCGATCACCTTGCTGGTTTGAAATGCTGTCCAACTTGCAGTGGCATCTTGCTGGCATGCGTTAAAATACTCTCTGTTGACCACAGTTGATAGACGCAGACAGCGCAGCTGATTTTAATCAGGTTGCTTTTAATCAGCTTTTTTAATCAAGTGTTTTCTGTAATGTGTTTATGCTTTTCTTTTTAGGCTGGTGATAAGCAGACAGATGAGAGAGACACACAGATGCTTACAGCAGATGCAGCTGAATCCATGCAGACTCTCACTGCAGATGCAGCTGAATCCACACCGATGACCAATGCAGATGCAGCTGAATCTACACAGACCACTGCAGATGCAGTCGAGTCCACGCAGGCCTTCAAAGCAGACACTGTCGAGTCTACAGAGACCCTTACTGCAGACGCTGCTGAGTCTGTGCAGACCCTCACTGCAGATGCAGCTGAGTCAACTCAGACCTTCACTGCAGACACAGCTGAATCCACTTTGACAGTCAGGACAGATGCAGCCAAATCCATGCAGACCTTAATTGCAGATGCAGCCGAATCTGTGCAGTCTAGCATTACAGATGCTGCTAAGTCAGTGCAGACCCTCACTGAAGATACAGCTGAACCCACGCCAGCAGTCACTGCAGACGCAGCTGAGTCTGCGCAGACACTCACCGCAGACACAAAAGAGACAGATACAGATGAGTCTGCGCAGACCCTCATGGAAAACACAGCAGAATCTGCACAGACATTCACTGCAGACACACCCGATCCTGCACAGTCTCTCACTGCAGATGCAGACGAGCCTGTGCAGACACTCACTGCAGACACAAAAGAGACAGATATAGATGAGTCTGCGCAGACCCTCATGGAAAACTCAGCAGTACCTGTGCCAACAGTCACTGCGGACCCAGCTGAGTCTGTTACCACAGATGCAGCTGAGCCTGCGCAGACGGACTCTGCAGACACAGGTTAGTGATGATGAGGAGTGTGTGTGTTTCTGATGGAGAGCGTGTGATTGTATGGAGCACGTCTGAGTATAACCTGTGTGTCTGATGCAGGTGCTGCATCTGTCTCAGTCGAGCAGGAACAGAAGTCATCAGATGCCTTTGAGACGGTAACGAATCGATTGTTTCATCAGCAGATCTTAAACAGAAATCCTGTGTGTGTCACTAATGATGTTGTCTGATCAGGTGGAGCAGACGGAGAGCAGCACACGGAGAGGACGATCATCTGCTCAGAGGACAGGTGTGTATGTGTGTCAGGGTTCTTACAAGGTGCTCGAAGTACTTGAATTTGAATTTTTGAAATGTTGGTGCTCGAAATACCCTTTTGTTGAGTATTGTTAACACAGTCGGTTATGTCTTAAGTGAACGTTAACAGTTGAGAAAAAAGTCAGATGTGTGTCAGTATATTGGATCTATACATTAGGTCTTAAAGTGACAGCAGCCTAATAAACCTGCTGCTGTCTGTATCCGAACAACAAAAAACAAAGAGAAAATCACTCGCTGCTCATGACTGAATAATGTTTGTAGTTTTAACAAAGATTAATGTAAACTGCGACATTTACAGTACATTACTGACTCATGTTTCCTGAATGTATAAGTTGTGGAATGTGAAATTAAACACTTTTTTTTTTTTTTTGACTTCAGCAAATCAGACCAGAACTGATACTGAAAAAGAGCAAACGGCTACTAAAGAGGTGAGTTTTCTTCTCTCTCTGTCTGTCTGGTATGGAAGCAGATTTCCGGCATGTAAGAAAAAAATTATGCTGTAGAAAGGCATGACTTTAAAAGTCATAATTATGACAAAAAAAAAAAAAAAGAAAAGAAAATTTGACTTTAAAGTTGTAATTATGACATACCAAGTCATAATTATGAGGTAAAAGGTCAAAATTATGACATACGTCAAGTTGAAATTGATATAACGTCATAATTATAACCCCCACCCCATGTTTATAAAAATTACTTAAATGTCCTAATTGAACTATGGCCAAATCCTGGCTTAGACTAAGCCCTGTCTATGAAACCGGCCCACCAAGTCCTAGTTATAAGATAAATGTGAAAATTATGACATACGTCAAGTTGAAATTGACAATGTTGTAATTATAACTATACAATAGTCAAAATTCTGATGTGTAAAGTCGATTATGAGATAAAAAGTTAAAATTAGAATTATTAACAAAATTCTTATTTTTTGCCTTCTCTCATAATTTCAATTGATGCCGGTTTTGATTTACTATGTCAATTTTGACTTAATCTCATAATTGACTTTTTTCATAATTTGGAGGGGTTTTTTTTGTTTGTTTGTTTTTTTATCTTTGTCATAATTTCAACTTGGTTTGTCATATTCGCAACATTTTAAAGTCATTAATTTGACTTTTTATCTCATAAGCATGTTTTTGTGTGTGTGTGTTTGACAGTGTGATGAGGAAGAGGAGGAGAGGTCGAGCAGGACTCCACGCAGAGGAAGATCCTCCAGAGCATCTGATGCTCCACAGAGAGAAACACGTGAGTCTTAGTTACACCTGCAGCGAGCTGTTCCCCCCTCACACGCCTGATCATGTGACTCTCTCTTCTTTCCCATAAGGCTCTGCTTCACAGGAGGAGCCAGCTGTAGAGGAGGAGCCAAAAGAGGTGCATTCGATTGTGTGTTTGGCTGATTCTTCAGTTAGAGATAAACATGAAACACAAGGGAAAAAAAACAACATTTAATTCTAATTTTAAAAGAGTAATTATTGTAGTTTTAAACTTGTATTTTCTCTGCCCTGATTTTGAAGTGT